>JAECUM010024947.1:0-18759 GCA_016617855.1 Megalonaias nervosa | reverse complement strand
AGTTACCTGTGTACCTGGCTTCCTTATTAGGTAATGTAATTGAAGTTTTAACAGAGCAGAGGGGGGGTAGTAGAGGGGTGGGAGTAGTAGTGGAGGGGAAGTAATAGTAAAGGAGAACCAGGGTTGGGGTAGTAGAGGGGTGGGGTAGAAGAGGGGTGGAGTAGGAACCTGGTTCTCCTTTACTACTATCCTTCCTGTTGCTATTATATAACTCTTGTATTAAAAGAAATGTGTCTGTGTAATTTGCACCGTAATGATCATTTTAGGAGCAGCAATTAATCTGCACGAAACATCTATTTATCTATGTACCTATCTATCTATCTATATATCTATCCCTACCATTTCAATATTGCTTCTTTGATCACAGCTGGTGCAACTTCAAAACATAACTGAACTGTATAGCACGTATAAGGATACTAATTCCAGTGTTAAACAGGTTTTTCAGGGCGAAATAAAAGAAAACAGTTTAGGACAAGAAAACAGACACACATCCATGAAACGTCTTCATTGAGGATTTTCAACGTCTTCATTGAGGATATTCCTCACGATCATGCTAATTTTCACTAGCGAGAACAAAATTGAAGAAATGAAACAAACAATCTCCCTGGATCGCATAATGCAATTATCTATCAATCTACCTATGTCTATATTGAAATATAGAACAGAATTCAACCGTTGAGCGCGTATTAGGATAATAATCCTACAAAGATATCAAGCGTGATGAATAAAACATTCAAGACCTTTGAAAGCTAAATTCCCAGCACTGGATTATAATGATAGAAGAAGATCGATTTTTGTGATTAACTGTATAATACTATTTTACCTCACATTGACAATGATTGATGTCTCGCGCGTAAGAAATTAAAGCTGGTGGCACCTTGTATGATCTTAATTTCCACATAATTATTGCAATAAGGTCTGTAGGAAACCTGGAGTACATCTAACCTCGATTATGGGGTGGGGCATTTGGAAGAACAATGTAAATAAATAGCTTTTATGTATATTTTATTTCAATGTTTCTTCAACATATCGTACATGGGGTAGGGACAAGGAAGCGAACCCGTTTCTTGCACTTGCTTGTTTTATCCTGCAACGTGCTCCGGGTACAATATAATAATTGTGAGAGATATACAGCTTTTCCAAAGGCCCAAGCTTAGGAATATTAATGATATGAAATTATTTTTATGATCTTTATGATTTGGAATTATTACTTCTCAAGGAGAATTTTCATCCCGAACCAGATGTCCAAAAGTAATAAGGAAAAGAATATCACCAAGCATTAACACGTTATTGCAATTAAGTTTACAAATGTACCATCACCCACAACACATGTACACAAGTGAGCGTGGTACGATCTAACTACTGGTAGAAAGCAAAATTTGCGTAACAACATGTATCCTAGTGAAAGCGTTCAACATTATGTTCCCATAGAGTAGCGGTTAAGGCTCTTACTGATTCCCTAAGGCTCAGTTGTAAAGGCGAAAAACATGTTGTACTGGAAGCCGTATATCAGTACATTAGTAAGGTTCACTAGTGACCTTAACATCCTACGATGTTGTTAGTTTGATGGTAGTAACTTTCGTTTTCAGTCCAAAGAGCAACATTTTTGACACTTCAATGTCTTAACCTGGCAATAGGGCCCACTTGTTTTGAAAGAATAACTACTTTACTAATTTGGGGTTTCTAATTCGTTGTTTGTAGGAAACATTCAATGCATAGAAAAATGGGACAGGATTAAATATTTGTCATAAATGTGATTTCAAACAAATACATTAAACACAGTTGATTTGTCTGAATGTTAATTAAAGGCCATGTCATTTTAGTAAAGGAAGGAGTGGAAAGCATGATAGAAAACGGGTATGCAATAACAAGGATTGCACATAGTGTTACATGTATCATGTCCCTCCATTAGAACTTCTTAAATCGTAGCAGACACGAGAACATGAAAGGTTGTTAAAAAAGACTATATCGACTTTAAACTGGAATAACTTGTCAGTAAAACTAATATAACACAAGAAATGCAAATACAGGCGTCATCGATAAAGTTACAGTTTTGCTACCTCTGCCGAAGTGACATTATCTCGTAAAGAACATAAATGTGAAGGATGGCCAATATAGACGCACGAAGACGCTGGTTAATGTCCATACATCATTTCTAAAATAAGTTGAAGAATGTACAGAACGTGTTTGTATCACTCTATTTAATCTTTTGTTACGATGAGTGTATCAGTTTATCTAGCAGTAATATTTGGAATATTCATAGCTTTGATATTGAAAACAAAACTTTCTCAATCAATGAAGCCTTTCGTACATTAGATAAAAATTTGGCAGAGAACACAGGTCTTGAAGATGTTCATATTTTCAGTAACTGCTCGGAAAGCGACACTGCGTTATGCTAGAGATGGAAGTCTCCTCAGGAAAACACTCTGAGTGATAGAGTAGTTAGGAATACAGTACGTATTTCTAAATATTGAAAACACGAGTCTCTAATTATATAAGATACAATTTTGATATCAAATATCGTATGACTTCGTATCTGACGGGTACTTCAATAAATTGGCTCAGTCTGTTACGTAATTGAGTCAACGAGCTTTATTGAATACGTGGCCTTTTACAGCTGTCCCTTTGGAGTTAGTTATCAATTAAATTTCAAATGATCACAAATCGAAACGTATAGAGTATTCTGAATGAATGTGATGTGTCAGCAGCCTTGAAAGTGCTAATTCGAAAATGGTCATGATATATAAATATGATATGATCCTGAATGTCACTGAATAAATCGCAATAATTCCCAAATGGTGATTTAGTCCTAAAGTCAAGAAGCACCTTGTAGTTTCAATGATTACCTTAAATAACGAAATCTTCAACCTCATTTCAAACACATTTTAAGTTGTAAACATGGTCAGGTCTCTGAAATAAAAACATGACAAAGATTAAGTGGACCAGGAATTTACAAGAGGAAAATTAATGTCCTGATCTCGATTCCAAGTAACATGTTCGCAAAATTTATCTTAACATATAGTTGAACTCATGGACACAAGTTAGCTTGTACTCTGTTGTTAGAACCGTGAAATTGATATATGACATAAGTAGATCTTTAATGAATGATCTTGATGTCAATATTGATAAATGTTTTCGTTTACAGTGTTACAACATTTTGCAGAGCGAAATGCTAAATGCACATATCATCTACTGACTCCCATCGTACTGAAGTTTCCATGTGCACGTGTTATGAGAGAGAGAGATGGGGAAAGGATGGAGGGAGGGTGACAGAAAATGAGAGATGATTTGTGGGATCTTTGATTGTTCATCTAAACTTGGCATTGTCATGTACAAAACCGTCAAATGTTTAGTAGTGACACCTTTCTCACAATGTTCACAATTTCCATATATTTGTTTTAGTTCTTTTGACAATTTTACTTGTCATTCTAAATCATTTTGCCAATTCTATTTATGTTAGCATTGGATAAATGCAGAATAAAAGTAGGAGGAGAAATCTATCCCATCATTAATGGCACTGTTCTGGAGTTATATACAACCAAATGGAGAATTCCTTAGCTTTAGTAAAAATCACCCATACAAGCCATCAAACCATTAGTTGTATATATAAATTTACATTGCCAAGACAACAGTTGTCAGATGTGGCATTTAAATCGTTATAAGCAAAACCAGTGTGCATGTACTTGCCTGGGGAAGTATGAGAGAGAGAGAGAGAGACAGAGAGAGAGAGAGAGAGAGAGAGAGAGAGAGAGAGAGAGAGAGAGAGAGAGAGAGAGAGAGAGAGAGAGAGAGAGAGATTAACGTAGATTGTGTTATGTTTGTTTATATTTGGATTCTTTTGTTTTGTTTTGTCTTCTTTCATTTGGATACTGTAGTGATAATTGACTTTTGTGTTCATGATCCGGAGAGAAAAATAGATGATTACCTTTCGTGAATGCGTTGCTATGTGTACAAAATGGTTTGGCGATATTGTTTTATTTCGACTTGCAAAATCTACATAACTGTCTCTGTCGTGAATTCGAGCGCAAAAATTAAAACTTTGTTCCGTTATAGATGCTAACTACCTGATGATGAAATCACGACTGGTTACATTATTTGACTTCCTTTTTAGAGAATGAAAAAGACTATTAAGATTTACTTGCTCTTGGAGTTTGGATCAATGTTTTTGCACGTAATAATCTAATTTGCATTGTATTGCAGGTGATTCCCTATTTTATCCCCAAACATTTCACATAAATTATCCTCAGTTCTTTAAAATTTGTTTCTGATCGATATGTTAAAATTATTACTATATCAGTCAGTTGTCCATGGCAGCCAAGTTAGATAAATAAAGTTTTAAAAGCTCCCTTTGGGTATTGAATCTGCTTTGTTTGCTGCAACTGGTCACTAGTGGTTGATATGGACAATCTATATATTGACTCCCACAATCTTGTTCACTGACGTGTTAAGTTCTGTATTCAGTCGATTTTGTTATTTGACATTTATCTTCTTTCATTTTGAATAATTTTCATTCCAAGCATTGCATAATTCGTATGTAGCATAGACACTAGTGTTTGATGCATATTATCCTAATATTGTATACTCCACGTCACTACCTTAAAGAACAGGAGTCGCTGTTGTTGAATTTAAAATTGCTATAATAGTAGGATAGCGTGACTAAACAAACAGTAAACTAAATTGCCTAGCCATGTGTTGATTTCTTAGATAAACAGCCAGCTTTATGGCTTCAATGCAGTTTGCGTACATGTGATGACATCCATTCGTTGTAGAGCGAGACTGCACTATATCTCAATAACAGCTGAAGGATTACTTTTTGTATGCAATTTTTAACATCAAGACTATGTCTCTGTGGTCCTTTCTTGATGAAAGATACATACAAACTACAAAGCATGCTGCACCTATATGATTTTTAATTTTATTCAAAATATTCTTGCATTGTAATCACTGAGACAAATATTTATCAAATTTATATTTTTAAAGCTCTCACTCTCTTTTGCTACAGCAACTCTTGTAAAAAAAAAAAACGATAAAGGTATATTGTAAAGGGAATTACAACTAAGAACGTATTAGATGTCGAACTCGAAGTAGATTTATTTTTGATCCAAAAGATAACCCGCTCCCGATTGTAAATATTAAAGTAACTATTATGCAACAGTACCAGTGTTCTTAAAGCCATTATGCTAAGGCAGTCCAGCGACAAAACCAATATCCATGGACAAATAGAGTTAGTGCGTAACATTTATAGCCGAAAGTGCCACCGGCGATGACCAAAGAAAGTTGGCAAACGGCCAGCACAAACACGTTCCACCGCACCCCCACCATACACAAAGGAATCGTAAACGTCATTGTACTGGATGATTTGAAACCATCCCCAAAAATGCAAGAAATGATCCAATTGGCTGTACATTGTAGGTAGTAATGGGATATATTGAGTTTTTGTACAATTCATCCGGGTAATTCAACCCGTAAAACCCAGTTTAAAAAGGTACTGTATTGTGGTGGTTTTGGACAGAGCTGGGAACCTTTGACAGGTAAGTGCAGTATACCTTCAACTTCATGATATAAATTTTAATAAGTGGAATTGATAAGAAGTTCAACATTTGTCTTTGAATTTGGATCCTTTTTATATATTTCACAGGAAGAATACTTTAATAAGCAATATTATTATTTATGTTCCAATTGGTAACATAGATGAGTGGAACAACTGTTTTGCCCATATCATCAATGATAAATGATATTGTTTTCTTAACAGAATTATGGTAAATGATTCGTTTGCAATATAACAATAAGCAGCAGGCAGGGTGAACAGACCACTTGGCTGAGACCTTATTTTACAAAAATAAAGGTTCCTACAAGGGCTGAAAAATAAGGTCAATAACGCTAAATCGAATCTCCTAACTGTTATTATTACCGTATAGTTTGAAAAACGAATAATAAATCGTTTGGGTTAGCTCATTTTTGTTATTTTATTTTTGACTTTTTGTTTTTTTATGTTATAATGCGTTTAGTTTACTCGCCGGGTCACTCAATTTTTTGTCGGACACCCTGCCTGCTGCTGTAAATTAAATAGTCAGTATAAATGTTATTAATATGGTTCTCATCGGAGAACCTCATTCAGCTAAATTAGCACGAGAACGACTAGAAGCAATTAGAAAATATTTACCTGTTCGTGATGCTGTCAAGCAACAATTACAAGAACGACAAGAATCTCATGTTGAATTTGAAGAGGATACAAAACAATTATTTAAACCTATTACAGAGACAACTAAACCTCTTCTTCCAGTATCTGAGAAAATTGCAGAGGCAACTGGCAAATTAGCAGAAAGAACTAAAAAAAAAAAAAAAGATTCTACGAGAACTTCCAGCTAAAATAGTTGCTACTCAACCACAATTACAAAAAGAAGTACAACAAGTACTCGAGGGTATTGACAAAGTTCGTGAGGAGGTCGGTGACGTAATAGATATTGTTACGCCAAAACAAAAACCAGCCCATTTAACCAAATATGGTCGTAGACTACTTAAAGAAAACGATGTTGCGGTCGCTGCAACAGGATATTCGCAACGTGATAAATTATTAGATCCAGACACCGTTAATGTTCTTGAAAAAAATTGGGTTCCTTTTATATTTCGACAATCTCGTGGTATATCTAGAATCACCGATAAATATAAGAATGATTTTGAAACTTTTATGAAACAAGTTGAAGATGCTAAAGAAGGTCCATTATTTGGAGATATACCATCACAACAACAAGTATCGCCACAATCACAACAACAACAATTGTCATCACCATCACAACAACAACAATTATCATCACCATCAATACGACAAATACTACAGCAAGCACGACAATATGAGGCTCCCATTACTCCAGAACTCGATGAATGGGAGAGAGAACAAAGGAAAAGATATAAAGAAGAAAAAAGGATAGAAAGAATGGAAAAAGAAGAAGAAGAAAGAATGGAAAGATATCCTTCTTTGGATTTTATAAAATCTTCTACTGGAAGCGGTCTTTCTACTGGAGGTGATTTTACTCTATGTCCTAATAACGTTATCTCTGACGTTGATCGATTAGAAATACTCATCGGAGGAAAACGAGCTGGTAATAATTCTCCAGAAATAATTAATGAAGTAGCTGATATTTACAGACGGTTATTTACTGGCGGTATCATGGACGTTGATGTTTATCAGTCTCTTAGTAATGAAATTGCTGATGATTACTACAGCGACTAAGTACGTAATTAAATACAATTACTATGATAAAATGATCGTATATAGTACTCAACGTGGACCAACTATGGTCAGGGTATTAAACTCACGATTACCAGTATACAAAACAACCTATGGAGATGGACTAGGTGATGTTGTTCAGGGTCTATTTAGAAGGATAGCCCCAAAAGCAATACCGATCGCAAAGCAACTGGGTATGAAAGCTATTGATGTTGTTCGTGAAAAAGGTATTGGTGCTGTTGGTGATGTTGCTAGTAAAGCATTTTCAGCGATTAAAGATAGACTAGCACGATTAATACGACGAAAACCTCAACCTGTAAAATTACCTAGTACTGAAGTAATGCCTGTAAATGTCAGTAAAATAATAAATCAAGTTGCTAATCAAAAGCTATCAGAGTTGGCTGATGTACCAATGTCAGAAAAAGAGAAAAATATAACCGCTAGTCTGATAACAGGAAGTGGTCTCACTTCCCGAAGTGGTCTTCGTTTTAGACGATAATAATTATAATAAAGATGTTCAAGCGAATATCTGACCCAGCATTTGACATGGACGCACCAGTACTTAAAGATGAGTCTATGCGTGATTATCAATATTATTCTTATGACGCTCGAATTCCAGATCAGCGTGGACGAATTGAACTACAAGTTCAGGATACAAGTAGGTATTTCTTACCCGCTGAGGCTTTTATTGAAGTAGAAGGTGAAATTTTAAATAACGCTGTTCCTGCAGCACCAGTAGCATATGGAGCTGAAGTTAGGAGGTTTTTTGTTAATAATGGTATTATGACGTTATTTGATAGCGCTACGTACATGATTGACGGAAAAAATATTGAATCAATCCAGAAAGACGTCGACGTTGCAACGACAATACTTGGCCTTGCAAGATACAGCGATGATTATTCAAGATCAACTGGTCCATCAATGATGTTTGTAAAGGATACTTCTAACCACCCTGACAATAGAAATCAGATTACTCGACAGCCCAATAATCGAGCCGTTCCTCCTGTTGCTGCTGCTATTGAAGATCTATATTTTCCAAATCCAGAATTTAACTTAGGATTTGCAGCACGTAGATCAATGTTGAAAGATAATAGAAGGTTGTTTTCATGTGCGATTCCACTATCACATATATTTGGATTTTGTAGAAATGTCAGAAAAGTCATTTTCGGCGCTAAGCATACAGTTGCACTTGTACGAAAAGCAACCGACAACGATGCAATATGGAGACCCATTGGTGATCCTGGTAAAGTAATTCTGACAAAACTTTCATTATGGATGCCGGTGATGACTCCAACAATACCTAAAGAAGAACATCTACTTTCTTTTATGAATCAAGGTGGTAAATCAGCATTATCGTGGTTAACAATGACCACAGATGCTATCCAGAGTAATATTAATGGTTTCTTTACATGGCAAATAGCTTCTCAGCAAGGTGTTTCTGCGCCACGACATATATTTATTGCGCTTCAAGATGCTGCACGGGTGGATGATCAAACGCGTAGTATTATGATATTCGACAATCTTGGTGTTTCCGAGGTTTCCTTAAGAATAAATGGACATCAAGAACCATCCGAGGGTATTTTATTGAATTTTGAACAAAATCATGTAGCACGTGCATATCACCGTCTGATGACGTTCATGGGACGTGATCAAAATGTTGATACTGGTTTACAAATATCACAATTGGATTTTACAACCCTATATACAATTTATTACTTTTCGCTCGAACATTTAGATTTAGCCAGACAGTCAATAGTTGATATACATTTCGAGCTCGTGTGACAATAGGAGCTATTGCCAATTACAGAGCAATTGCTGTCATACTCAGCGATAAATCGATGTTACTTGAAGGTGTTGGTGGACGAATGCGAGTAGTTGATGCTCCAGTAGAAAACATGTAATTAGATCGTTTATGAATATTATAATGTCATATCATCACGTTAGTGTTAGTCTGACTCCTGGTCAGATTAAAAGGATACAATCAGCATCAAAAAATAACTGTGGATTAAAAATATCGCTAAAGAAAGATCAGATGAGCGGTTCAAATAAATTATCTCTTACAGAACGTCAGCTCGGGCATTTCACTGAATCCAAAAATCAAATAAAGGTATAAAACTTAATCTTTCTGCGGGTGCGATTAAAGATATCATTAAGACGGGTGGTATATTTTCACTTCTTGCTGCTATACCAGCATTAATAGCCGCTGCAGCCCCAGCTGTTGCAAAAGCAGCTGCATTAGGCGCCGTTGGAACCGCTGCTGGAATGGCATTAAAGAAAGCAACAGGAAAGGGAATCAAAAAAAAGGGAAGGGGTCTAAGATTACCAGGGACTCCACATTCATGGTACGGAAAGGGCCTAAGATTACCAGGGACAGTTTACTGATATCTCCTATGTCCAATTTTGATTTATTAGATGCTGCTAAAAAATTAAAAATAAAAAAAACTTCAGAGGTGTTTTCATGCGTGATCAATTACCGAAACAACCAAATAACATTGAAACAGGTATTATTAATCTCGATGAAAACTCTGGCCCAGGCACGCATTGGGTCGCTTATGCAATTGATCCACGTGGAATTAGTTATTTTGATTCATATGGACTAGCTCCACCAAAAGAATTCTTAAAGTATATTAGCGGCTATCAAAGTACTCCAATATGGTATTCAACGTTACCAACACAAACATTAACTGATCCACCAATATGTGGTCGAGAAGTACTTAACGTACTTGATGGTATATCAAAATCAACAAAACCACCTCACAAAGTTGTACATGAATATACTACGACGTCACATTTAAACAGATATTAGTAAATATAATGGTAGATATTTATGGAAGATCTTCTCGTGGTAAAGGTCATCAGCAAGCTGATTTATCTAAATATGCAACTCTCGATCTGCTCAGAAATGAAATTGATGATTTATTAATCATAACCAGTGTGGATCAAAATGAAGTAGTTGTTTTTCATGGATAAAGAAGGACGATTAAAAACTAGTAATATACAACTACCAGATGTACGTATACGAGTTCCCACCGCGGTTGTTAATAATATAGTTACTTTTACTGATCAGGGTAAAATACAAGATTCCGGTACGTCAGTCAGCGATTATATTAAGAAAGTTGGTGATTCATTTACAGGTAGCATTATTATGAATCAAAATAAAATTATAGACCTTGGAAACCCAACCGCAGGTACAGACGCCGCAACAAAGAAATATGTCGACGATCAAGAATCTAAGTACGTATTGGTCAACGGTGGTATAATGCGTGCATTTCTCAACATGGATAATAATGGTATTAACAATCTTAGAACACCAGAATATGATTTTGATGCTGTTACGAAAAAGTATGCCGATGATAAGGAAATTCCTATTTCAACTTCGCTAGTTACAATCAATAATGAAATGACTATACTTAGTACTACTTTTCCTAGACATGTAGAAACGTTCTTAAATTTTCGTAGAAATGTAAACAAATCCATTAAAGATTTTTTTGGTGATCCACCAACCGTTGACATAAAACTCTCCGACGTTAACACGAAACTCAATGATATTGTCAGTGGAATACCTAGTATTGTTCAAAAAACTAATTTGATTAAAATTCCACACGGACAAATTAAAAATATCGTATATACAGTAGCATCAGGATCATCAACATGGACACCACAAAATAACACTATCAAACATACCGCAGAAGTCACTGGTGTTTACAGGCTGTCCGTATTTAGTGGTGCAAAATTTAGTATATTTACCAAATATCTATGGCGTCATTCAACTGATAATTTCTCTGGAGTTGTATCTATAGTGTTAAATAAGGATGCTGAAGAAATATTTTTACTGGAAGCAAATAATAAAACAATAACCTCAGCGCCTTATTGGTGGTGTCTGGAATTTGTGGCTGAAATACCGCAATTAGCCACTTAATATAACAATAATGGATCAACCTCAGTCTCGCATCGACATTCAACGTTACAGATGCAATCAAGTATATGAGCGTCTCACTAAACTAAATAATTTTATCGACTATTATAACACGAAAATAAAAAAATACAAAAGACGTATAGTTGTTATTGATGTAGTTGTTTACTCGGTTTCTGCTGTTATTACTGGAACAGGATTATTATTATCAACATTGACGATGACAGCACCTACTGTTATAACCATTATTGTTTCAGCATCAACGACTATTGCTGGAGTTCTCGGTATTATAACCAAAAAGATAGATACCTGTACAAATGCTAAATTGCACGATTATATGATTAAATTACATACAGTTGCAGATGCATGTTCTAAATTATCTTTGTATATTTCTTCGTGTGTCAGTGATGGTGAAATATCCGATACTGAATTCGCGATGATGATGAAAACCTATGATGACGCTTTTAAGGTGATCGCTAATGATTTTAATGAATTAAATAACAACAATAATAATAATGACAGACAGGGAGTTACTTCAGCAGATCGTTACTAATACAACTCCGTCAAAAACTACTATGATATCGTTAAGTTCGACCAATCCTGAGTTTAGTGTCAATTTTCCAACCGCAATTCCTGCAAAAGAAATAGCATTAGCACAATTGCGAGTTTATTATAGCTGGCCCAATATTAGATCAAAATCATTTGGTGGACTACAACCAAATAATTCATTAGTATTCGCTAATAAGAATAAGCCTGATGGAACTCCTGATTGGCAAGTAGTTGCTATTCCAACGGGTAGTTATCAAATAGAACAGATTAATGATGAGTTCCAACGCAGAATTAAATCTATTACAGGAAAAGAATCCAAAATAGCAATTACTGTCTACGAACCAACACTATCTGCGGTTGTTGAAATAAATTCCCCTGATTACTCCGTAGATATTTATCAAAGTTCGATTAGATCCGTGTTAGGATGGCCTGAAGATCCACCGGTTTATCAAGGACCACCAGAACCACAACGATCTGATTTCGTCGTAGATGTTGAAAAATTTATAAAACCTCCAGAATATCGAACAGAAAAAAATGCTTACCCATGGCGACGATATTTTGGTGATGGAGTTATACATTATATAGATAAAACAGAAACCCATTTTACAAAAATAGTTGATGGTAAAAAAGGTAAAATATTAGTACTTGATGTTGATGAAATAAATTCATATGCTAGTACAATTAAGTCTGAACACGGACGTGTACTTAATGATCTAAGAAATTTATTTTCCAGCATTAGCACTTCCTACAACGATGACTTAAAAAATCAAATAATTGAAGCAATACAACATTTGAATCAAGTTGCTTCAGACCTAGAGTTCATGAATGATATTATTGTTAACAGAGAAAAAAAATTAGTGAACATAGCAGATAAACGCTATAGAGGGTTTATAGTTGATGAAGACGGTCCTCCATCTCAGAGTGTTAGACTAATTCTTCTGTTCACAACAGTATTTCTAAAACATTTCGGAATTACGCGAGAACAGCTACCAACATTTATAATTCCTGGATTCAACTCTGAAGAGCTAAAGAAGTCAGTTAATGATCTTATTGATGAACACTTTAAAAGAATATGTGATTCATGGAAAAAATTAATACCTCCACCAACTATTCTAAGACATAATGATGATCCATATGGTGGAGGTCGCCATATCTCACCTGGTATTGTTAATATAACATCTACGATCGCGGTCAGTTTAGTATGTGACGTAATTGATGACAGTTATCAAGTAGATCTTTCAAAATCTAATCAGGCTCAACAGGGGAATATACTATATGCATTTAGTCCTAAAGATCCCCCCGGTTGGTTAATTGTATCTGAGCCAATTAACCCAGTTTATTTACGTGTACACAATCCATTTCTGACAAGAATAAATTTCAAACTCACTGACCAGGCAGGAAACATTTTGGATCTAAGACAAGAATCTCTTAATATTAATTTGTATATACGCTCGTAGAACGTCCGATTATTTAATCAGGGGACAAAAAAATAATCTGATTAGTAAATACATGAATAATAATCAATTTCTATGATTAAAGTAATTGTATATATAATAAAGCGAGATAACTTGGCTATCTCTCTCTGCGGAGTAAATTGAACGATTATTTCCCTTACTACTACGTTCGATTTACAGACAACAAATACTTCTTGTTTTTCGTTAATTATTTAGTGACTTATTTCTTTTTCTGTAGGTGATTAGCTGTTAGTAAAGCATCAATTTGTAACAGAGAGGGATGTTGATGCATCTTTTAATTCTGATAACCTTAAATTCACGTCGGTTTATACGAGTGCGTAAAGCTATTTTTAGCTGTAACACATGTATTTGACCTTAACGAACGATAACTCTTACAGAAAATGTAATGTGCGATTATTTTGTACAATATATATATAAAATAATGTTTGTAAATTAAGTAAATATACGCTACAGTTGTACAATAATTGTGATTTTATTCAGTATATTGGTCGTACGTAATTTGTCTGCTTATTCAGTGTTGGGTTAACTACATAATAATTTTAAAACGTCTATATGTATGAATCGGAAAATGGCTCAGTGGTATAGTTGTTGAACTATGATACTGACGACCGTGGTTCAATTCCTGTGGCTGACGAGTGTCGACAGTATTCGGAACGATGCCATTTTATATAAGGTTGGGGAGCTCAGCCCTGAACGAATTCAACCCCCCATCACGTTAAACAACGTGGTGAGTGCGTTTTGCATTTACCCCGGGGTTTGATTTGGTGGGGGGTTATTGAATTCGCAAAACAGAGCTCCCTAAAATAATCAGTAGCATGCCTGAGCTCTCTACCTCATTTGAAAGACCCCCACAAGGAAACATTCAGAAACAGAACATGGAGTGCCAATAACGGTCATAAGAAAGACATCATCATGCAAAAAAAAGGACTCCATGAAAGACACAAAGGCTATCAGGGGGCCAAGTGACGGGTAACCGCTTAGGATGCTACTGATTATTTTTGATATTTTTATGTCAAAAGTTAAAACTTGAATGTCAATTATTTTTTATTTTAAAGAAATAATTATTATATAATGAACCAAGAAAACATTAATGATATTATTTCTGCTATTAAAAAATTACAACATAACGGAATAAATCTATCTGATAATCTCGATCCTGAAAAAATATTATGTGATTATGAAATATTAAAACAAAGAAAAATTGACAATAAATACACATTACCATCCAATTATAAATTCGTAAAATCAATTTATCAGTCTATGTTAGAATCCTTGGCGGTGGTAAATGACAAACAGGTAAAGCTATTTGCGCCTCTTGCACGTTCGATCGAAAATATTAGATCCGAACTGTCTCGTGAATACGAGAAAAAGAAGATTGTAGATAATCGTGTAATGCAATTAAGAAAGATTATGTTATTTGATTCTGTCAAAAGTGAGAGTGACACTGAGAGCAGCGACGGTGAAGGTACCCATGGCAAAATATAAAGTCGAACTATATACAGTAAAAAAAAATATTTATTTGTTTTTGTTTTTTGTTAGGAAGACAGAGTTAGATATATTCAAATATTATCGGCTGATCATCTTTTATTGAAAATGTTGATCTAATAATATTATCTGCAACGCGTTTTACTGAAGCAGGATTGATGCTAAAATGTTTTGCAGCCGCATTAATTGATGGGAAAGTTATTTCCTGTCCTGTCTGTATATTTACAGACCTAATAACTCTTGCGTCCTTAAAATGATTATTAACGCCATTTTTTCCACGTGCAGAATTCTGACTAGGTGTAATAGCTTGCAGGTTAGATAACCGAATATTTTTGGGATCTCCATCAATGTGATCAACTACAAGTCCATTTTTAACGACCCCAAAATAACATTCGAATATGAATTTATGAGATAGATATTTTTTTCCTCTAGCAACATTAAATCTAAAATAACCAGCATTATCAAAATTACCGACTGGTTTTATCAATCTACAGTTTCTGATTACACCATCTCGAGACGCTTCATAATTTGTATATTCTGGATGTTTAACAAATTCGTATTTATTACGAAATGCTTCTTTTCTTAATTCTCTTATAATATCATTGTCAATCATTTCATCTTGGGTCTGATTTGTCTGAGTCATTTTATTTAATAATATTATTTGTCTAAATCATTGTTTTGAAATCTAACCAGATAATCTGCTACGGTTTGTATAGGAGATTTACATGACGATGTATTATTTTTTTTTGTCATAATATCGTTTTAATTCCCTGTATTTTTTTTACATTTTCCTGTATTTCCACGTGCAGAATTCTGACTTTGTGTAATAGCTTGCAGGTTAGATAACCGATTATTTTTGGGATTTCCATCAATGTGATCAACTACAAGTCCATTTTCAACTACTCCAAAATAACACTCGAATATGAATCTACTTGATAAATAATGTTTATTTCCGCTAGTATTAAATGTAAAATAACCAAATTTATTAAGAATACCGACTGGGTTTTTTTTAATTTACAGTGTCTGATTACACCATCTCGGGATGCTTCATAATTTTTTATTATAGGATGTTTCACAAATTCGGTTTGCTCCATTTATATATATAATATTTGTCTAAATCATTGTTTTGAAATCTGGTCAGATAATCTTCTACGGTTTGTATAGGAGATTTACCTGACGATGTATTATTTTTTTTTATCATAATATCGTTTTAATTCCCTGTATTTTTTCCGCCACATTTTAGACACAATTGAGTTTTTCCTCTGACTCCAACACCACACTCAATACATGGTATTGGTCCTGTACTTCCATTTTTGAAACTTTGTGCATGATTCCCGCAGTATTTGTTCACGCATGGTTTATTACAAAGAGAAGTATATCCAATTTTGAGCCAAGCACATTTGTTTTTTGTTTCAATCATTATATATATACTAAAATTTTAATTTAAATATTTGTCTTAATTATATGAACGAATTATCCGTTATTGAACCTTCCCATGCTAGATTCGATCTTGACAGACTATTAGAATATACATTTAGTACTTTGATGCAAGATCTGGCATTAACGGATAAGGATGTAACCGAACGTATTCGTGAAGCAAAAAAGGAATTTCGTGACGATGGCGCTGCTCATGTATGGTCAACATTCAGAGTCGGAAATGTTACTAATATGATGAATGACGAACGAGGAAAAGTAATTATTAATCATCTTGATGATCAAAAATATTTTATTTTAATAAAATTTATTGTAAATACAGAAGAAGATACTTGGATTATTCGTGATAAGCGCGATCCAGTACGCATACAGTCAGGAAATAATATTGTTCTCTTAAATAATAAATCTAAGCCCGGAATACTGACTGGTATTGATAAGGTATATTATGAACGAGATTATCCAGTTACTGCAGTCGTATATGCAATATATCCGCTTAATAATAAACCTGACGTCGGGGATCTAAAGCCTATGAAACTGTCAGAGTCAAGAATAAACTGTGTAGCTGAACGAGTTGCAGAACATTTCATAAACGCGATACGTGGTAATGGTTTAACAGATTTACGACGTAAAAAAATAAATACTTGGGCAGAATCAGTTAAAGATACCGGAGCATCTATTAAAGATGTCGCTGAACTAGAAAAGAAATTAAAATTCCCAATAACGGTAAAGACGTTAACCGGAGAGATTTTATATAAACCAAAATATGAATCAAGAGGAGCTCCTATAGATATTATTGATCATAATTCGCACGCATGGACCTCAGCAGTAACAATATTTCCACGAGATAGAGCGGTTAAATTTTATGATGGACATATATTTGATTTTATCAAAAATATCAGTAAAAGTGACCCTGTATCCGTTTGGTAATTTCAAAGTTCAGAATATGATCATTACGATCAATTTGTACGGCCTAATGGTGATATTTACCGTATAGAATCTCTTAATGTAGAAATGGAACATCTTGCGCTGAAATATACTTCAGACGATGTCAAAGTTAGACTATTATTAAATAATTGTTTTACAGTTCCATCTGTAGCGGCTCATTTCGCTCAGGAGAAAAATTTATGGAAACCAACACGATCGGAATTTCTTGAAGATATTCATAAAAGCTGTGTAGAATATGGACACGGAGGATTATGGAATACTAAATATAAGTATAATGACGTTATATCTGTTGATATGGTAGCGTGTTATCCTGGAAGTTTTCTTGGATATGGAGAATGTTCTGAATACTTTAAGAGATTCGGACATCCATCACACGAGATGACCAGGGTCGCGATAAACGGACCATTACCAGAGTTTGATCTAACAGGATTTGCTCATGTAGAATCATTCGAGTTTGCAGAAAATCTCCATCCGATTACTTATGTTTGGTTTGGAAGACATTTTTCAGAAAAATGTTGGGTTCCAATAGTACTATTGCGATATATGCTTGATGTTGGAATTTTAATATCTTTACAGGTGAGTGAGTCGATTATATCGTATAGTCCACAGAAACAAGTTTGGTTACCAGAACCAAATAGATTTAATATTAATGATGCCAGGAAAGAATTCCCTAATCTTAATGAAGATGACATTATTAAAATCACTAATAATATACGTAAATGCAGAGACGAGCATGATGAACAACTTGCAAAAGATCTTGGTAGAAAGATAATTGGTAAATTTACTCAAGGAGGAGCATATGATCATAAAAGACACTGTACAAGATTGATTATGGACGATGCTGAACTCGATTTTATAATAGCTGATACAACGAAAAAAAAACACATTTATAAATCGGAGTAATGCTTATTTGTCAGACGGAACCAAACTAGGTACAATTGTGAGTTATCTTGATGGTGACTCACCGCAATTTACTCATTTAAGATCATCTATGTTGGCATATGTTTCTATAAATCTAATGTCTATGATAAATAGATTTCCTCGTGATGCTGTCAGAGTCGCAACGGATTCGTTCTACATAAATAAAAAATATACGGATTTATTAAAACTGCTTCTTGGTAATGGTGAATGGGGGTCATGGAGAATAAAACAAGAAAATATACTTAGCTATTCTGAATCCGCCGAGGTTGAAATTAAGGAAATATATTACAAAAATAATAATCAAGTATCAAAATCATCAGCACCATCTGTATACGATCCTGTATCTAGACATAAAACTGTTTATCTTAATGGGTGTGGAGGTTCAGGTAAAACAACACGTGTTATTAAATTATTCATGAATAATAATTCAGATTTTTATTGTTTTGACACCGACACATAAATTAGCCAGGGAAATAAAAGAGCGAGGAGTAAAATCGTGTACATATCATAGTTTCTTTAGATGGTGTGGAGACACATGGACTCCTGAGCGAATGAGTGAGAAATACATACCTAAATATATTATATGGGATGAGATATGCACGGTGTCGTTAGAAATATTAAAAACATTTCTTGAATGGTTATTGACGAAGGATACTGCTGTGATAATGTGTGGTGATCATGGTCAACCACCACCTTTTATTGGACAGTCTCCACATGAATGGCTGAAGAATAACGTAGATTATTATGAAGAAATAAATGATGACCATAGAGCTATTGATGAACCGCTGAAGGAGTTTAAAAGATTAATC
>JAECUM010024946.1:0-34233 GCA_016617855.1 Megalonaias nervosa | reverse complement strand
GCCACGACCAGAGTTTTTATCGAGATTAATGATACCGGTTTCAGAACTGCTAGCAGTTCTAGGTAATTGATCGCGCATAAAAACACCACTGAAATGTTTTATTTTTAATTGCTTAGCAGCATTAAGTAAATCAAAATTGGACATAGGTGATATTAGTAAACTGTCCCGGGAAGTCTTAGACCCTTTCCGTACCACGAATACGGGGTTCCTGGTAGTCTTAGACCGCTTCCCTTTTTTTTGATTCCTTGTCCGGTTGCTTTCTTTAATGCCATTCCAGCAGCTGTTCCAACAGCACCTAACGCAGCTGCTTTTGCAACAGCTGGGGCTGCAGCTGCTATTAAAGCTGGTATAGCTGCGAGAAGTGGAAATATACCACCCGATTTAGCGATGTCTTTGATGGCGCCCGCAGAAAGATTAAGTTTGACGCCTTTATTTGATTTTTAGCATCATTGAAGTTTTTGAACTGACGCTCGGTCAACGATAGTTTATTTGCACCGGTCATCTGTTCTCGCTTTAGCGATATTTTTATTCCATATTTATTTTTTGATGCTGATTGCAGCTTTTTAATCTGACCAGGAGTCAGACTCACACTAACGTGATGATATGACATTATTAATATTATGAACGATCTAATTACATGTTTATTTACATATTTTCTACTGGAGCATCAATAACTCTCATTCGTCCACCAACACCCTCGAGTAACATCGATTTATCGCTGAGTATAACGGCGATTGCTCTGTAATTAGGGATAGCTCCAGCATCTCTATTAACACGAGCTCGAAAATGTATATCAACTACTGATTGTCTGGTTAAATCTAAATGTTCTAGTGAAAAGTAATAAATCGGATACAGCGATGTAAAATCTAGCTGCGATATTTGTAAACCAGTATCAATATTCTGATCACGTCCCATGAATGTCATTAATCGATGATATGCACGTGCTACATGATTTTGATTGAAATTCAGTAATATATCCTCGGATGGTTCTTGATGTCCATTTATCCTTAACGAAACTTCAGAAACACCAAGCGTGTCAAACACCATAATATTTTGATTTTGCGAGTTTAATCGTGCAGTATTTTGAAACGCAATAAATATATGTCTTGGTGCAGAAACACCTTGCTGAGAAGCTATTTGCCATGTGAATAAACCATTAATAGCGCTCTGCACAACATCTGTAGTTGTTGTTAACCATGACAACGTTGATTTACCACCTTGACTCATAAAAGATAACAACCGATCTTCTTCAGATATTGACGGAGTCATCACTGGCATCCACAGGGAAAGTTTTGTTAGTATTACTATACCAGCATCACCAATGGGTCTGCATAATGCATCATTATCATCGCCTTTTCGTACTAGTACAACTGTGTGTTTGGCTCCGAAAATGACTTTTCTAACATTTCTACAGAATCCAAAAATATGTGACAGTGGAATCGCACATGAAAATGCTCTCCTATTGCCGCTTAACATTGATCGACGCGCTGCAAATCCTAAGTTGAAATCTGGATTTGGAAAAGGTAGATCTTCAACAGCAGCAGCAACAGGAGGAACAGCTCGATTATTTGGTTGTCGAAAAACCTGATTTCTATTGTCAGGGTGGTCAGAAGTATCTTTTGAGAACATCATTGATGGACCAGCTGATCTTGAATAATTGTAGCTGTATCTCGCAAGACCAAGTATTGTCGTGGCAACGTCGACGTCTTTCTGGATTGATTCAATATTTTTTCCGTCAATCATGTACGTAGCGCTATCAAATAACGCCATAATACCATTATTAACAAAACCAACCCTAACATCAGCGGCGTATACTACTGGTGCTGCAGGATTAGCGTTATTTATAATTTCACCTTCGACTTCAATAAATGCCTCAGCGGGTAGAAAATATCTACTTGTATCTTGAACCTGTAGTTCAATTCGTCCACGCTGATATGGAATTCGTGCGTCATAAGAATAGTACTGATTATCGCGCACAGACTCATCTTTGAGAACTGGTGCGTCCATGTCAAACGCGGGGTCAGATATGCGCTTAAACATCTTTATTATTATCGTCTTCGTCTAACTCGAAGACCACTTCGGGAAGTGAGACCACTTAATGCTATCAGACTAGCGGTTATATTTTTTTCCTTTTCCGATATCGGGATATCAGCTAACTCCGCTAGTTTTTGATTAGCGGCTTGATTTATTATTTTACTTACACTTGCGGGCATCACTTCAGTGCTAGCCAATTTCACAGGTTGAGGTCGGGCCGCTTGTGGTCTGCGTATTAATCGTGATAGTCTATCTTTGATTGCTGAGAATGCTTTGCTAGCAAGATTACCAACAGCGCCTATACCTTTTTCACGAACAACATCAATAGCTTTCATTCCTAGTTGCTTTGCAATCGGTATTGCTTTGGGGGCTATCCTTCTAAACAGACCCTGAATAACATCACCTAATCCATCTCCGTAGGTCGTTTTGTATACCGGTAATCGAGAGTTTATTACCCTGACCATGGTAGGTCCACGAGTATTGTGTATGATCATATTATTGTTAAGTGACTTTATAACTAATTACATACTTAGTCACTATGATAATCATCGGCGATTTCATTAATGAGAGACCGATATACATTAATATCCATGATACCGCCTGTAAATAATCGTTTGCAAATATCAGCTGCTTCATTAATTATTTCTGGGGAATTATTACCAGCTCGTTTTCCTCCAATAAGGATTTCTAGTCGATCAACATCAGCAAGGACGTTATTGGGGCAAGTAATAAGACCACTTCCTAGACCACTTCCAGTTGCGCCAGGAGAGGTGTCTGACGGCCAATATTCTTCTTCTTCTTTCTTACTTATTGTTTGGACTGGTTGTGGTTGTTGTAATCGTGGTTTTGGAGATAAAATTGGTATTCGTGATTTTGGTGATCCTGGATAATCACGAAGTGATTGTTCAAGTGGTTTTGGTGTTTTTTGTTTCTTTTGTTGTTGTTCTTGTTGTTTCTTTTGTTGTCGTTCTTGTTGTTTTTGTTGTTGTTCTTGTTGTTTTTGTTGTCGTTCTTGTTGTTTTTGTTGTCGTTCTTGTTCCCTTCGTTCTCCCTCCTCCCTTATTCTCTCTTGATTTAAAGTATTAATTTTCTTAATATAATCTCTATATAATGGATCATCATCTCTAGCTTGTTCAACATCCATACGTATGCGATATAAATATTTTCGCCATTGTTTATTGTCTTTAATATCTTTTTCGTGTTCAGGTTTCAATAATTTATCTCTTTGACTAAAACCACTAACAGCAAACCCAGCTAGTTGATCTAGGTCCAAGTCATTAATTACCTTAATAGTTTCTTCATTAAATTTATTTATCAATTCAGCAGTACTTAGACCTACTGATTTTGGTTTAGTGGCTAGTGCTTCGGCACCTTCAGGTTGATCTTCATCCTCAGGTATTTGCGGGACTGGCATCGCAGCAGCTATTTCGGCTGGAAGTTCACGTAAAATTTCTTTTGTTTTCTTAGTTCTTCTTGCTATTTTTTTAGTTCTTTCTGCTATTTTTCCAGTTGCTTCAGCGGTTTTCTCTAACACAGGTTGAATACCTTTAGTGGTCTCAGTGATAGGTTTAAATACTTTTTTGTATCCTCTTCAAATTCAACTTGAGATTCCTGACGCGATTGTAGTTGTTGCTTAACAGAATCACGAACGGGTAGATATTTTTTAATTGCCTCTAGTCGCCCTCGAGCTAATTTAGCTGAGTGTGGTTCTCCAAAACTCATTATTGATAATATCTATAATGGCTGTTTAATTTATAGCAGCAGAGAGGGTGAATGACCAACGCGTAGTGACCAGATTGTGAAAAAAATCAGAAAAAATCTGGTCAATTAGAGAAGTTTTCATCATTAAGACAAAAACTTTTTTTTCAGCCTTCATAGGAACCCTTAATTTCAAAAAATAAGGTCTCTAGCCAAGTGGTCTGTTCACCCTCTCTGCTGCTAAAGAAAACAAAATAGTATTTGAGGTTATTTTGCAACAAGGGAGACTACTATTCCGACAAAACGGTGCGCTCATAGATCATCATGGTGCACAGCTGTTCGGTGAACCATGCAACCTGTCCACAATTATTGCCTTGATAACAGCTCTTTCATATCGTCTTATTAAAAAATAAATCTTGTTGTACTCAGAGTTACTTTAATCCTAGCCTGCAGACATCTTTGGTGTCTGTGTGTGTCATTGTGTTCAAAATGGAATTAAAATCAAGTGGAGACAATCCTTGACCTCCCTATTATGAGGGTGTAGTATAGGAAAACGGGTGTATGAGCACGTAAAAATGCCGTATACTAATCCAAGCAATTTTGAGGCATTTTCGACCTTCTGTCACAACTTTTTTGTCCACCCAGACCTCTTTTAATCACACAAAACACGCGGTGATCATTAATTTGCTTAAATCACACGTCGAAATTTATCCCTGTAAAAACTCTATATTGTGTGAAATTTTTTTTCTGAATACCAACAAACATACCTGGTTACCGCTGTCCAACAAACTTTGCTTGGCCCCCGTTTTCCTATACTACTGTATATTACAAGCAGTAATATTTTTTTTCACTGATAAATTCGTTAACAACCAAATATTGTTTCGAGTATATCATTCTGCTGCGTACTATAATGACCAAGAGCAAGGGTATTAATACCATCTTTACAGTCTCGCTTATCATCAAAATTTGACAGTCCATACTTATTAATTTTGTCAGTAACGACGCCTATGCAAATATGAATACATCGCAGTCATTTCAACACGATGATTCTACCTCACCAAATAGAACGTTCCAATAATCATTAAACAGCATATGCTTATCAATGACGCTTTTCTTCATTCCCTTAGCTTTCTTGATAACTTTATCATTATCGAGCAATACCGTATACACCTTGCTAAGAAGGCCGATAAACTCAGAAACAATATTAAAGTTGAATTCATCTTTGAATTTAGCGATAACTTTCTTATTTGTGTTATCATGAAAGCCACTATCACTTGGATAATCAGAAAGATCAAACAGATGCTTGCTGTCAAATATATCCTTGTAAACGGCATCGCAAGCGCAATCAGCGCTGCTGATTTCATAAACTAACGAATCCGTGTCGGTGAATAATAACTTTGAGCGCGGCCACTGCGACTTAACAAATCCATAATGAAAATTATACATCAACCACTTTGATAAATCTAACATTGCTGCACCAACATAGATCAGTTTATCCAACACCAAGTTCATTTTATGCTTCTTTACGATAACAAGATTTTCAAAAATGTTTCTGATGAAACTACTTTGAGCAACTTTTAACGTTATTAACCAACTCGATATTAACGCGCTTTCTAACAGTTTCTATCGTTTTTCCGAAAACACTATTATTCATATACTTCAAAAAATTCTTTTCAAATTTGGTAACTGCGGCTGCTCTACGATTAGTGTTTGATTGGATATAGCCAGCCATCCACGGCGACTGTTTAAATTTCAATACGCGATTAACTTTCCTTGGAACAAGCCCAGCATCTATTGCATGCTTGAGATTTTTATAATGAACGACATATCCACTTTCATCGAGCAAATTTGAAGTTAATTTCTTTACCATACATGGTTTTCCTCGACGAAGCGAAATTTGTTCCGGTGACAACAACGGATTGGGTATAACCATTGATTCAGCGAGAAACGGATAATCGTAGATCGTGTAACGAAGCAGGGTAATCGATATCAACGTCAACAAAATAACTGTGGCCGGCAAAAGAAAGAGCCGCAGAAAGATTAGCGGTTTCAGCGATAAATTGTTCTAGAGTTATCCAGTGAAATCCACCATACGGCATTGGTTGTGACATTGCACACCGTAAAGGTTTTTCGCGTCGACGTAAATAATATATTTTGATAGAAGCTTAGGAGTGTAGTTTTTCATATACTTGTTATTTTGTCGCGCATACTTTTTTGTTATAACGCTAATTCTGCCACGGATACCTCTTTCGATAAAATTAAACATATTAGCATCTACCAGAAAATCTAACTCAGTCTCACTGAACTTCAACAGTGCATCCCACGATAGCCCTGGATCAGAATAATACCAATATGGATCAAGCTGATAATTGTTTATACTCGTTCTGCGAGAACTTTGAAACACATCGTCGAGCAACAACACATCTGTAATCAAATACAAATCGTGGTAATCACCAAAAGTTTTACAATCGAATTCTTTCCAAACTCGCTTTTGCATGTTTGTAATCAACTTCAGATATATTGTTCGATTCAACGACGAATAGAATTTATTTTTATCTGGCAATGACGTTTCAGAAAATCTTTCAATACCATTGAGATATTCATATGGAAGAACTCCTTTTCTTGTCATTAATGCTGCTTTATCGTTAAAATGATCGTTTAGGCTTTTGAACTCGCTACAGCCTTTTACAAGATCGTCCAAAAGATGCAGCCATAATTGCCTGTCAATGAAACGAAGTGGCCCTACTGTCAGCAACATAAATTTTTCTGTATTGTTTGGAATGCCATGGATTTTAAATTCCTTACACATCTCTGCTATACTAGGATCACCAAGCGGAGAAATAAAGAAATGACTGTCATATCAACGAAAGTTGAGAGCGATACACCGAATGAAATCAGGAGCATGAAATTTTAGATTACACTTGTCATGAGCCGCACCGCGATATTGACCAATTAGATGGCAATGATCATGTACTCTTTTATTACCAGGAGCAGGTGTTGTATGTCTATCACACGCAGGCGTTGTAAACGCCCCCTAACAGATATGACAAATTGATGCTGATTTAAAGTCGTTTTGTCGCTCTAGCGTTAACTGTTTCATTTTAGTTATTTTTGAAAGGTGTTGATATATTTTTAAGGCTTCCAAAAATAAACATTTTATTAACAATACTGCTAGATCAATATCATCATTGTTGGTTTTACGATATAATCTAACTGGCTCTGACAAGCTAGGATCAACTGCACAAATAACTTTATACGCTACAGCAACTATAATATGTTTTTGAATGCGCGTTGTCAATCGTGAGCTAGCGACCTTACAATTTGTTATAATAGGCTTAAAAGCAGATTGAAAATCATAGGTAATCGTAAACGGTAAAGTTAACTTTCTAATAAAATTTTTAAACAACAGAATTTTATTTTCTTCAGACGGCATTGTTATTCTTTGTGTGTTTATACAATACTTGTTATGAACGTCAAGGAATTATTTTTTACCAAACCTGCTTAAACAACGTGGGCAAAAGTGTTTTCTGTCTCTGTTCTTGTTGTATTGTTGGTACAACCGTCCGTTAAAGTTTTTAATCTAACTATAGTGTTTTTTTATGCAACAGTATTGTGCTATCACCAGAGACTTAATCGCCAGCGACTATGTTGCCACTGGCGACTTTGAAAGGCGTCGCGGAAATACTTTCAGAGTTGTGTCATCGACGTCAAACACATTAATTCCACCAGGAATCAAATCAATATTATTTCGTTCAATGATATCTATTTGTGATAGTGGCATTGGAAACGTTATTCCAATCAAATTTAACTTTGTAATGTGTTGCTTGTATTTGAAAGCTTGATTTGGATTTCTTTCAGCTGGATAAAGCGCAGTTAACAACGACCACATTAAACACTTTTCATCATCGCTCTTGACATTAATACAGCAATGACTGTTTTTAATCTTTGGCGGACGCTCTTCAAACTTTCCAACTCGAAGCGGATCGTATTTATGGGTATGAATTAATATCTGAATTATGTTAACAAAAGACCAACCGGAACCGACTGATGTGTACTAGTCAATAAGCTTATTGATTTCTTGCTGTATTTGATCTGTTAGCGCTGCTGTATCACTGTCAATGAAAACGAGATGAGATTTTGATCTTAAATACTGTTCTATAAAAGTTTCTGGATCAGTGATTTTTGTAAACATTACTTGATATTCTACAAGCAACTTTATACTTGGTTCACGTTCTAGGATAAATTTAATAACATCTTGCAAAACGTTTGTCCCTAACAACGCTAGAGACTTGATTTCATATGTTTTGTTAAATCCTGCAAAAGATTATTCGATAACAGTTGGTTTTATCTTAATTCGATCTTGCATCTGTTGAAGCACTTTGCCGAAGAGAGCTTTATGGGCGTCGAGGGCTGCTTTTTCAAGATCCTTTTTGAGCCTCTTCAAATCACTATTTGACTTTGGATACCTTACATGACATTATCATTATAGTTTATACTAAATTTCACTTTTAATTGAATTTTATCTTTTGTCTATATAATATACTAAAATGTTATTTCCTGCTGGGATGAATAAATGCAAGTGGTTACTTCAAGGTTTAAAAGAACGATACAACAAAAGCTGCTATGAAGAGTTTTGCGGGCTTCACAAACAACAAGTAAAGAAGACTGGTTCAACAGGCCCAAAACCGTGCACAAGTTGCGGAGAAGGCGTACGAGATAAGCTTGAGATCTGCACACAGTGCGGTGGTAACAATTACAGAACGGCCTTACTTTATTACCAAAAACGATCTCCAAAATATTACATAACAAAATTAAACCCTCCTACGCTTGAAGATTTTCTTGTAGTAGAAAAGGCAAAATATAGATTAAATTTAAAAATTCTCACTAAAAATATAAATGCCATTTCAAATTGGTATAAATCGTTGTCACTTGCTTCTACAAGGATCTACAGAATCATATAATTAAAGCTGCTATGGTGAATTATGTGAGATTCATAAAATGCAATCAGCAAAGACTGGTTCTACTTCCTCAAAACCATGTTTAAGTTGCGGAAGAGGTGTACGAGGTAAATATCAAATCTGTACAGACTGTGGCGGAAACAATTATCGTGCAATGCTCACTTATTATGAGAAAGGGTCTCCAAAAGTATGATAAAAAATTAAATCCACCAATGGTTGAGGAATTCTTACAACTACAAGCAACTGTTTATTAATTTGGTTTAGTCCGGCTTAATTTATGCAATTCTTTTTCTACACTCGTTGAGGGTTGTTTTTTTACTCTCGCTGAAGGTTATTCTTTTTTCACAAAAGACGATCCTAGAAAATCTAATCTTGCTACAAGAACTTTTACGACAGAGTCTATTTCAAGGACAGTATCAAGTGTACGCGTTGAGAATTTTACTAGTCGGTCAATCTATTCTTGTTCAGCCATTTATAATACTATTATTAATTTTTAAATTCAATTTTGACTGATTACACGCGACGTTGAAGATCCACGATCTCACACGACATTACACATCGAAGTCGTGTTCAGTTTCCGGAAGAGTATCTGTTAATGAACAATAATGCATTGATTCAGTTAATAATCTCTGCATAGACGGATTCAGCTCCGAAACAATTACAACTTTTAACGCCATTTTTTTAAGTTAGTTCTTGCCGACACTCTTCTACTAGCGCTTCTTTTTCCGATTCCTCAGAAAGGTACATATCTGCGAATATCGTTCCCATTAACGTTTTTTTCAGGTAAAACAAACTCTCTTTCATGGCGTAGGAACAATATAACCTGGATAAACTCAGTTCCGTCAGGCCTAACAAAATAAAATTCACTGGTGCTTTCTGACAAACCAACAGATAAATATATTGAACCTCGATGACGAACAATCAAACTTTCTCCGTTAACGTCTCCACAAACTAAGGTCAGTAGTTGTTCATTAAACCAAATCTCACTTCATTTAGTAGTTGTTTGTGGATACATTTCTCTAGCGAGTTCAACGCACAATTCAAAGTTGTTTTTTTTTTATAATTGTTTCTGGATCAGCATTAGTTAGTTTATGTTTATCAAGTAATCGTTTCATACCACGCAACTTAAGATATGAATTAATATTTGACATTTTTATTATAGTTGTTTTATTAATTTAAATTTGACAAATCAAAACTGATTTTCGGACGAAACAAGATTAATTATTTTCCAGAATGAATTAAAACTGATTTTCGAATAAAGCATGATTAATGACTTTGAACGAAGCACGATTAATGATTTTTGAAAGGAGAGTTTATCGAACTGCAAGATTAATTATTTCCCAAAACGAAAACATAAATAATTGATCAAACAAACAAACGATCGAACAAACAACACCCGAACAAACAAATTTAGAGTTTCTCAACATTAACACTAATCAGCTTGTTCGTTATAAGATCTATTTTTTTTTTTTTATCGCGGCGATCATATATTTTTTAATTTCACTCTGCAACCTTATATTTTCATCGATGGACTCATTTAGCTCAACTTCAAGTTTATTAATGATTCTGTTGAGTTTTTTAATCTTGCTCCTGCATTGGTTGTTGTATTTGCTCAGTTTTATCATTGTTAGTTATCATCGATGTTAGATTTTTGTTTTCCTGCGTCTAGTTTTATATTTTCCGATTTTATGTTTGTTATTTCTGTTTTTAACGAGTTATTTTCATTTGTTAGCGTATTAAACTCAATATTCATTAATTTATTTTTATTCAAGTACAGACCGAAGTTGATTTTAATACCATTGATTTCAGATTTTAAAACTGCATTTTATTGTTCGTTGATACAAGCTGTTGTTGTTGTTGTTTAAGCTTCCATCACATTTCTTGTTTAAGTTGTATTTTGTTGTGTCGCACTTCTTGTGCTTGTGATTCTTGCAACGGACGTTTACTTTGTTCTGGAGATGAAGGTTTACTTAGTTCCAACAACAGTTGCTTTATATAATTTTCGTCGATTTCATTAACGTCCAATTTTTCATCTTCCTCAGGTGGAGGCTCTACTATACCTTCCTGTAGCTTCCGATGCTGATTTATTATAATTTCATTTTCTGATCCTTTTTGTTGTTTCGTTTCACTTTTTTTTAATACTTGGTCTTGTCTTGGCGTGGAATCCTTCCAAACGTGGTATAATCTTGACAAAGCGATTTTATACTGCTTTGCATTTTCCACCGCAGGTTTTTTCCCTCAAAGATTTATAATTTCGTTTGTCATTTATTGCGTTATCTCGGTTGTTTTTGGCATCTTATAAAATAAAAACAAACAAAAATAAGCTTCCTTGTAGTTTTTATTGTAATGGCCCTATAACATTAATTTGGATCTTATTTTAATTATTTTTTATTTCAATGAGTACAACAAACAGCAAATTCAATGCAATATCCTTTCATGTGCATCTTTATAGTCCTTGCATGTACTTGACGCAAAAACGATGACCTCTGTAATAGAAGTATCTGTTGAGCGCTAAGGTTGAGCCAGGATTCACAACGATACAAAGCGCGGGGTAATGTGATAGCTTCATACAGGATGTTCGCCGTGAGTGGATTAAAGCCATACTCATGAACTCCAATACCAGCAACGCTGAAGAGGGAACTTACTAGCGTATCTTTGGCCTCTATTATCCTAATATCAATTTTGCTGTCCTTGGATGTATTGATGCCTAATGCTTACACGATTCTGTTTCTGATACAGCATCAGATCCCAAGAACCAACGCCTGTGTCTTCTTTTGTAGTCAGATAAGTTTTCATTGAAAGCAATAATACTACTTTTATTGGAATTGTATCTGAATCCCCACTTTATACAGTACTTAGAACTTATCTTCAGTAAGCGATCCATGCCTAGTTTTGAAAGACTCAAGATAAGTATATCATCTTCTACAGTCGGACAAGGACACGGATTGTTGAAGGATACAAAACCAAAGTTGCAAGTTGTTAAAATATCTAGCATTTCCTTGATAAAGACAATGTAAAGCGAGGGGGATAATATTCCACCTTGTCGTGTACCTTTAAACACCGGAAATTGGTTAGAAATTCTTCGTGAGTTGAAAACTCTGCTGTACGTCATGCCACACTTTGTCAAAACCTTTCTTGGTATCAAGAAAAGATGCATATTATTTGCTTTGGTTTTCATTAGCATAGCTAAATAGCTCGTTAACCAAAAATGAAGTCATATTACAACCTAGACCCTTCTGAAAGCCCCCTTGTAGTGAATTCATTGAGAACACTTAGTAGGCTTAAAATCAGTCCGGAACCGACTTAATAAAATATTTTCGAAAACTTTTCCATTAACTAGGAGATACGTTATTGTCCTATAATTGTTCGGATCTCTTTTATTCTTACTTTATCCCTTGAAAACGGTAATTATCAAACCTTTTTTTAATTTGTCTGGAATGTGCATAAAATCAAACATAGAGTTATAGAGAGTAATCAAGACTAGCCTGATCACAGTGCCACCATACCTAAGGTGTTGATAGTTTACTCGCTGGTCTTTGTAGACTGAACATCTGAAAGCACTTATGTTAGTTATTCAAGCGTGATAGGATCAAACTTCCCACGTACAATGGTTTCTTTACATACATTAATACATTCACAAACTTTTTCAAGAAACATCTTATTTCTGTTGCCTAAATTCGGTGTAGTGTACAAAGTCTCAAAAAGTGATGCCCTCTGAGCAATTATATCTGTCAGATCACGATAGATGCTATCATTAAATATCATTTCAGGCGGTTGTATACCTCTCTTTCGGCGCGAAATCAAAGTTTCCAAAATTGATTTTGGTCAACCTTGGGGTACTTATCAATGTTTTCATGTTCTTGCTTTTGATAGCCTTGCCTTCTTTTGATTATGGTTTTGTACAGTTCCTTTAGCACATGATTCCAGAAAGGCTTCAAAAAGGTTTGAAGTTTAAAACAGGAAGGGTTTTGTATATTTTGCTGAGTATATTCTAAAATCTTAATGTATCATCGATGATCAAAGCTTCTCTGACCATATCCACATTAGACTAATAAATTACAATATGATCAATTAAAGACATACTCACATCAGAATAAGAAACATACGAATAGCGGTGACCTCGACAAAGGTCAACATTGCACAAAGAAATTAGAGTGTTTTACATTGAAAAGGGAACGCAGCGAAAGATTTATTGTGTCAGTTAAAGGAATACAGGGAAAAGAGTTAAAGTCACCATAAGATAATGCGGTCATCATCAATCTGTAAAAGAGCGATGTCATTATTGTACTTGATATGCCAAAGAATAGCTACAATCGCTTTGCAACGGCCATACCGTATCCAGGTCGACAGTGGCAGTTGTCCATTAGTTGACATCAGTACAGTCTAAGAACCGGAGATTTTCTTGAAACAGCCAATGTTCAGATGTGCTATATATATCTATTTCTTGTTTTGATAATAAGTGGCTAAGATAAAGGCTGTGGACATAATACCGCTGGCATCTCATGTAAGAATTTAATAGTTCAGCTCAGCCATCATTATGCTGGGTAAAAGCACCTAAGTGATAAGGTATATAAAGCCCTGCATAATTTTTTGCTTAGTTGTTTGCTTACCGTTAAAACCATCGTTGATCCATTGTTTGCTCGATAGACAAGGTCTAAAGTAAACCACTATGGGCCAGAATGACTTTTTGGAGAGTTTTCTTAAGTCCGAGAACTATTCACATTTCTTCTAGCGGATATCGAACCCGGTCTTTCACTTTTCATAATTCTTATGAAAGTGGGTTTAAAGCCTCGTTTCACAAGAAATATTTGAATTGTATTCTCATCTACTGATGGATTAATATTACCTATATAGAATCTTTTCGATCGTATTCTAGCTACTCCAATGAAACCGTCAGTATCATCATCACTATTTCCAATCACATGATTGACTTTTGTTATAATGGTTCTCCCTGTTGGAAATATCGTAACCAAATAATTGAATGTTGACCTTCTCGCCTTTTGAATATGGGATTTTAATGGGAATACGAGTAGAACCTTCAACATCGTTTTTACCTGAACTCACGACGGGATTGTTGGGCCTATTACTACCTGAGCCTTGTACAGCGTAAGGCATTGATTTTGGAGAAAAAACCCTTTCTACGTCTTCATCATGATTTTTGATGAGAACTACATTACCCATTGATGTATTGACTGACTGTTTTGGCGCAACCTTACCCTTCAAATCATTGTAAACTACCGGGGAAGCGGATATTCCCATTGATAGCATTTGATAAGGGATTAGCTGTAACAGGAACTATTCGCTGTGATATAATTGGACTCTGATTTATAGAAACACCAGAACCCCTTGGATTAATAGAAGTACTTGCTAGTAAACCCAAGGAATTAGGCTGTAATCTATGTGACCCATTATGAGCGGCATTTGTATTAAATATGTTTAATTAGTTTAATCTGTTGACAAGAACAGGAGGTTGCAAGCTACTAATTTGAACTTGACAGGTACTAATCTTAATGTCTACGTTTTCTATACACAAGGACATTTTGTTAATTGCCTGGTTCAGTTTTTTATACCTATCATTTAAGATCGATTCTATGTGATATTGACTTTCTTTGAGGGTGGGGAGTTCAGCTCTTAGGCAAGTAATTGTCTTGTTCAGTTGTTCGATCATTGGTGCACACTGATATTGTGTAGAGCAGCTCTGTGAAGCAAATTGATCGGCTCTATTCCCAGTTACAGCAGACTGTGTAGGAGAATTTGGTGTCTCACTTTGACCATGAGTCTGACTTAACTGACGCGAATAATGCGTTTGACGCATAACACCATTGGATGAAGTAATCATTTCACTAAGAGCATATTGACCTTCGTGTATACAGGCGTCTTTTCAACTCGGCATTTCCTCCATGATTTGAAAATTACCGGATATGGGATTCTATTTGTAACTTTCAAAATTGGCAATGATCGCGGAAACCTTGACAATTAGTAAGGAAAGATACTTAGCATAATATTGGAGCTCTAGAAAAAACAAAAAAACAAAAAAACTTCCCGTCAGATACGTTTACTGTAAACATGGTGAGAAATATCTAACTTTGAGAAGGAGCTTTTCGTTGATTGCCTAATGTAACTGCAAAGATGTCAGTTGACTTTACTTGTAGTTTTAAGTCCGTTATCTTAAGTCAGAGTTAAACATTTTTGCATTACAAATTTGTGGAAATATCAGCCAAGACTCTTGATAAATCCAACGAACCCTCGATAATCAAAAGAAACATTTAAGGAAAAAACAGAATTTTTGTCCTCCTGTTTACGAGATTGGCACATAAGCCAGTTGATCGCCAAAGTCGCACTGTACCTTAAAAACCAAATTGTGACCTCAAACTGTACATTACATTGAGCACAATCTGTACATTACATTGAGCCCAAACAGTATATTACATTGATTAATAAACACAATCAATAGCATTAATACATCTTCTGTTGGACTACCTTTCCGTTTACTGCTCATCATAAATCTTTGCCAGTAGTGCGGCTGGTACAAACTACGTAATCAAATCAATACTTGCAAGTGTGGCTCAATAGGACAATGTCTGTCGATTGATAAAAATAAAATGAAAAGAAAACAAAATAGTATTTGAGGCGTATTTTGCAACGAGGGAGACACTATTCCAACCAAACGGTGCGCTCATAGATCATCATGGCGCACAGCTGTTCGATGGACCATGCAACCTGTCGACAAGCATTGCTTTGATATCAGCTCTTTCATATCTAATGCTTAGAAAATAAATCTTGTTATACTCCGAGTTACTTTCTTCCTAGCCTGCAGACAATTTGTGTGTCTGTGTGTGTGTCATTGTATTCAAAATGGAATTAAAATCATAATGGGGAATTGGAACATTGACCTCCCTATTATGAATGATTCGACTATTCTGCTTTCTGAATAAAGGTGGTAGTACAAATAAAACGATCGGATCTGACAATGAAAACTGGCTTCATAGTTTGGAAAGAAATAAACATTTCTTAACTTAGTATCATTAATTCCATTTATTCTTTACATTTTGCGAATTTTAGTACTGTCACCGCCGTTCTGATATTTTATTAAATAAAACCAACTTGTGCAAGTACTTTTAAGTTTAAAATATAACAGTAAAAATGTTATGCATTCGACTTTAAGCAGATATTAAGACAGAATTTTTGAGTAAAAGTATAGAGATTGAAATTTTCTCTAAATTGTATTAAAAGTAAATATTTCATTAAATGATATTGAAAGTATTGTTCCACTAAAATATATTGTGATTTTTATTTATTACTGTACTACACCTGGATACTATTTTAATAAAGTTTATGCTTTTACGAGAAATTGCAAAACCCATTTTGCTATGAAATACATTTCCCTTGCATCCAAACGTCAGGCAAATTTAGACTCGGCTGTAAGTTATGCTGAACAGGCGAATTCCTTTTGGATGAGGGTGCTAGAAGATTCAAGCGTTTCTTTAATCGAATAAGCCGATGCAGCAGAATTATCTGTCTGATGACGTACACAGACGCAGACAGTATCAGTAAGAAAGATGGGAGCCTCGTTCTGATTGGAAATGAATGAACACGAAGTACCTAGGCGAATGTCCATATTTTGCCGTGAGGATACGTCCAAAATTGCGTATAAATTGGGAACAAGCTTGCGCAAAATCAGTTCATTCATCGAGAATAAGACGACTCTGTCTTTCCTTACAGGTAAGCATCGACTGTGTTCGTAGACTTGTCTAAGGTATAGGGACTTTTTATTGTTAGAGATTCTCACGGTAAGGTTTAGTCTAGAATGGATATTTTTGCAACATTTTTGTGAGTTCTTTCTTATTTAATATTATAACTCAACGAAATACTTAATTGTTTACAAAATGTATACTCATTCGTATTTATAGTGTTTATTATTGGAAAAGACGAATTTGCTACCAACTTCATGTTTAGTAAAATTTTAATTGGAAATAGAATATTCTTTAAGTATAATAATAATAAGAATAATGTTTCAGTAACCTATTTCAAATTAGTATTCCATTTTAAATTTGGTAAAATACATTTCTTCAAAATGATTGTTGCATTAATCGCAACTATTGCATTTTATACTCTTTGACTATCTTGAATTTAGTCGATATTTAATTATCCGTATGATATTCTAAAGGGCAGAAATTATACAAAGTTATGAAGTTGGTAAGCTCGAAGTAAAGTGTAATTTTATATGTATTTCGTGTATTTTAAGTATAACATTTTATAGATGTATCTTCAGAATGTAGTATATATATATATATATATATATATATATATATATATATATATATATATATATATATATATATATATATATATATATATATATTATTTAAATAAAGTTCATTCATCAAGAATCAGAAGACTCTGTCTTTCCTTACAGTCGTTCCCGTAATATCTCTCGTTAGCCATTCCCCAAAAGATGTATACGTATCTACACCGTTATGAAGTGACACGCCTTTTAAGAGAGCATGAACTCTTTCTTTCTCTCTCTCTCTCTCTCTCTCTCTCTCCAACCATAGGAAAAGATATTTCTTAAGTTATGAGTATTTTGATAGCAAGAAGTGAGAAGAAGGGTTGAGAAAGGTCTGATCATAACACAGATCCTTCTTAAAACTGTGATTGTAAAGCACAAAAACTATGTAAGACCTACTCCGGCTTTTTCATTTGTCTAAATGTATGCAGTATAAGACATAAATAGCAAATATGGAACCCAACCAACATGCTCTACCTCGATAATCAGACATCGCCGATGGCATCGAGGACAACGATGTTAGGGTTGACAGAGAACAATGTTCAGAATTTTAGTTTTCAGAACTGCTAAATCATTTTTAGCTAATTAATAGCGATATTTCCAGAGAGACTTCATTATTTTGGATTACTTAGTAGGAATTTTACTTGGCACATGTATACAAGAACTGCACACGCTAAATCGAAATTGGATTCGACTTAAACTGGAACTAAGGTCTTCATAGCAGGAGTGTTCACTGGCAAAATCATTCAAATATATTCTGGTCAGATATCCATGAAGGATTTACTAACTAGAGGAAATATTGTTTACGTAATCAGAGTAAAATACCATTTATGGACCTGATATTAGTAAGGTCAGTTAGCTAAGACATGTTAGTTTTCATTCTAAACTCCAAGGGCGTGATGCAGCTAGCATTTAGAAACGAAGGTTTCTTGTTCAATGAAGAGATCATAATTTTCCTCAAACAAAAGTGTTGATGCAAAAACAAACATTTTTTAAAGTTTTCAAAAAAATTGTTTAGCTGTTTTTGTATTACAGTTTCTGTTGAACAGTGGGAAAATCCTGTGTAATAGACGTTCTGATTTGTACATGTTGACTTCATTTGCAGAATGCATAATGCCTTGTGGATTGAGTTAACCCTGTAATACCTTTATACATTGATTCATTGTTATATCGCGATATTGGGATGACATTACGTTGTATTCACGGCATGTTGTATCGTCTCACCTTAATGCAATACATTGATGCACTCTATTCTTACGGATGTCTTGTTAGAGTCTACTTCAAAAGGCAGTAGTTTTCAATTTCTGTGAATATATTCATTTATGATTTATAAATCAATACAGTTATTGATATAAATATGTACATTAAGAAGTATTTGAAATTATATTTTACTATCTGTTGGGGGCGGAAATAATCTATATTACATCGATCTAGGAAATTTGAAAAGAACACAGCTTGAAAGTCAGTAATTGGCTGATTGTAAGAGATACAATTGCTTATTATTACAAACTTAGAACCTCTACCGTTGTGGCTCCATAGCTCAGTTGGTTAGAGCGCCAGTCTAGTAAACTGGAGGTCGAGGGTTCGAATCCCACTGGAGCCTTTTTACATTTCTTTTTCACAAGCTCAGAGTTATTTATGTAATAGGTCATTTCGAATCGCTGATTTCGGACTTCGATGGTTCCGATCAGTCTGGTTCTTATGTTCTTATTGGTATGTATGTATTAATATTTAACAGTACATCAGCACAATTACAGCTATCAGTTAAATGCAAAGTCCTTTCCTTATGGACTCCCATTTTAAGGCCTACCGTTTATATCCATCTGAAGTCTCTGTTTTATGTTTAGGTGCCGAGTATGGTCATTGCATCGTGCATTTCAGTGATATGATCTTAAAAAAGCAGAACAGAAACTTTATATTGTAATTAATTTTATGTGATACGAGTACCTTGATAACATTACTGTAACTACAGATAGGTACAAAAATTTAAGTAACTCCTATTAAACAAAACAATGTTTATTTAGTTTCAAAAGCTAATGTGCTCTAAAACAGAAACATTAATTTTTGAATTGACCAGTTAGATATGTAACTGTAGTTTAAACTAAAGTTTTAACAAAATACAAAAGGTATATAAAAAATTTGGGAACCCGCCCCTAGTTTCGAACTCGCTACCCTTTGTTGACAGCCGGAACATAAAGAAAGAAAGAAAGAAAGAAAGAAAGAGAGAAATAAAGAAAGAAACAAAGAAAGAAACACTAATATGGGTATTTATATTACGTGATAAACGACCACAGTGAGGTGAAGAAATGTATTCGTGTACTTTCCTGTATATTTACGAGATATTTTGAAATAGTGTGGAAATGTTTTGACTATCTTGCTTGGTGTTTAAGCTTGAGAAATTAGCATAAAATAATCAATTGTTCTAGTGTCATTTTTATGAACCCCAATACACTCTTTTAAAGACGCTCTAAACACTGTCTAGTACAAATATTCTCTCTTTATTGAATTACCTTGTTTAAACATCCAAGAAATGAACACCAATCAACTATCAGAACTACATTTACATTGTTCAGATTTGTAAGTTGAAAACAAGGATGAAGTATTTTTTCTAAGTGAAGAAATAATATTTCTTAAAAACATACGAAGCCAACTTTCGCTGTCAGCTGTTCCCTTGGATTCCTAGGAGCCTTTTATGATCAATACGAATCCTTGGAAAGGTTAAATTATCGTTCACATTCAAGCCAAGACAGTGTCCTGGATACACCTTTGGAGAACGGATTTTCTCAGATAAATATAGATCCCCTTCATGTAAATCGTTTGATCTTCTAATGCTATTTCGACTTTTTTTTCAAAGATGATTTGGTTATCCTTGAAGTCAGCGGTAGATTGTGTCTGACTGGGTACATTCCTACATATCGACTTTGGAGTTGAAACTACATTTAATGTACCGCAAAGATCGGGTGATAGTTTTTCCGCGATATTTTACCTTCCTTTCATAATTTTGAGAGATCTTAAAATAAGATATACAAGTAACCATATTTAAGGCAATTTGTGTCAATATTATAAGATAATGTGTTATTCTTGGGGGCTTCTTAAGGGACTGTTGGAATCATGGCAATACTCAAAACACCGAAAACAAGAACAAGGAGCGATATGATCGAGCCTTAATAAAACGATTTGCAACTGAAAATGAACGTAGGGGAAATAAAGACTCTTTATTACTCTCTCTCTCTCTCTCTCTCTCTCTCTCTCTCTCTCTCTCTCTCTATATATATATATATATATATATATATACACAATAATAACAAATATTATGACATTAACTCCATCATTAGCTCAGGTCAACGAGTTTTGCCTTGAGTATATTCAAGAGAAATAAACGTAGACAAAACTTTTGTTCCCAGAGGGATATTTGTGCAAGCTGTGAGTTGCACATTTAATTAATTGTCCAAGAAGGAATTCATTTGTATGTCGCAGAATAAAATGAGTTATCATGGTAAACAATAAAGGGCATTGAGAATGAATGAGTTTCCTGTATGGATGTATAATCTATAAATAATATAGTCATGCAGACGGGTGTAAATTCTAATTATGTGTAAGATGTATTAACTTAATAAATACTACGTAGGTGTTGTGCGGGTAATTATGGAGCTAGTACAGTTTACGAATGGAGAGGGTAAATTAAATTTATATTTAAACAGGTTATAGCTTGCACGTAAATCCTGTTGCCGGTGGTTTGAACATTCGGAATGCGCTCACTGCAATCATATTGTACAGGCATCACTCGGTTATTTGTTTCAATATGTGTCAGTCAAATGTGAGGGCACCAGAACCATCTTAGGACATAGAGGCGACACGTTCGAAAATGTCTGGAACCTTTGGATGGATTGGTAATGCACTGTAACTTTAAAAGGAAGATCATTATTATTTTGCATATTTCATGTTTGCTTTTTTGTTCTGCAGCCACCATTGATCGTATTTGAGATTTTTAGTACACTTCTAGTAGAATGTCCGCCATGTCACTCTTTTATCGTAATGCATTAACTATACATATCGATGATTATATATATATATATATATATATATATATATATATATATATATATATATATATATATATATATATATATATATATATACCATGTAGTTTAATTACTTGTGTGGTAAAATTTGAATTCTTTAATTTCATTTTTGTATTATTATATTTTATTATGATGATGATTATGTTCACGTGATCTGATATTTTTGAAAGAAATATCGTGTTTATTTAGAATGTAAATATGACTCTCGGCTTGCGTATGCATTTTTTTAGATTGCCGACAAGATAAACAACCCGCGTAAACGATTGGTTGTGGCCAAAGTCATTTCCTAAACATACGTGATTCCATCGTGTACTGCGATTGTTAGATGATGAAATAGCCACGCGTTCGTGCGTGTGCATGAAATGACGTTTTGGTCTTTGGTCCCTGTGAAATAGTCAGAGTCGTTCTTATACCTTGAGACGAAGGTATTATTTTCTTGTGCTGGAAAGAGTTTATTTTTCTTTACATCTGTAGAGCTCGAGATGTGTTTTATTATAGATGACAGCTATAGGAGTTCATTTACTTTTTAAATAATAATTTATGTTTCCCTGGAGAACTACACAAGTGGTTTCGGACAAAGACATTCAGTGAAATTCATTCTAAATTGGAATAATACAGTACAAATTGTGGTTCAACGTGAAATTCTGGACAATTGTGTAAAGAATTCATCTGACGTCATCATCCTCCATCTTGGTTCGACCCTGGATTCAGTTAAAATTATTTAGTGATAGGATTTGTACTTTTTCAGTACTAGGATAAATGTTTGGATTTTCTTCACAAACCGTAAGTCCTATTTCATGTTTCCACCTTTTCACCGTGTTGTCTAGGAAAATAAATTATTTTTGTTAAAACTTACAAAGCTTGTTGTCTTCACTCTTTTATTTTGTTAGTTTTTAACGAGCCGATACGTAACAATATATATATATATATATATATATATATATATATATATATATATATATATATATATATATATATATTCACATTTGGCTTTCTTTGTGTTTCTTTCGTTCTTTTTTTCTTTCTTCGTGCACCGATTGTCACATAAGGGATCGCGAGTGCGAAAGTCGTGGCGTCATCTCTTTTTCTATATACTTTTTTGTCTTTTTATGTTCAAGCTTTCTTGAAATCTCGCTCAGGACAATTGCTAGGACGGCTAATTAACCTGTTTTAATAGACATTGTCATTCAAAGTGTATTCCTTGGACTGTTTTTGTTTATTATTAATATACATCATTTCCTTTCACTGTTTACCACTAAGCACATTTAAGAAAGCCGAGAGTTTTGTGCAGTATTCGACAGCACCTGGTCTTTAGTGATAATGACTTCTGTATACATCAGGCAATATTGACTGGTTGTTTTGAAATAGGATGGAAATATTTCGGATTTATTCCGTTTTTAGTGAAATTATGAAAATAATGGAATGTAGGCATTTTATATGTATTATAAATAAATACAGTGTATGGTTTCTGTTGTGCTCATTTGAAATTATATGGCCCAAATAGATGACTGAGTAATATAAATCGGGCAAAGGATTGAAAGGTTCGAGAATTTCAAAGGACTCTTTAATATGTCCTTATTTAGCACAAGTGTCCTAAATTTATAAACCAAAGATCACGGTGATTTTGACTCAATCACTGAATGATTTTACTGAATTGTTTTCAAATATTTGGTTCTGGTAGAATGATAATATATATTCACGGAATATTTACTTTGTGGGGGTTATGCAATATGCGAATAAGCGCTGGAAGAGTCTTTGTAGACCCTATTCATAAGAATGCGGGATGTTGAAAGCAACTCAATATAAAATAGGTGCTAGTTATGGGCAATCTCCAACCGTTCCAACACAGCCCCAAGCATCTCGTTCCTATCATTCGATCATACAAATTACAGTTAATCTCAGGAATGACATTGCTGAATTATCTTGATTTAGTTACATACAGAATTATCTATATTTAGTTACATACAGGATTATCTTGATTTAGTTACATACAGAATTATCTTGATTTAGTTACATACAGAATTATCTTGATTTTGTTCACACAGAGAGGACAAGACAAATATTTCCCTCATTTTGGATACGTGTAACGTGCCGTTAATGGTATTGTAACGGCCGAGCTAGGTCCTGATAATACTACACTGGAGTACGGCACCAGGGATGAGTATGCTTCTTATCATTGACTAAGGAGGGGAGAATGGAGTGAACTCGAGCTCGAACTCTTGATTTCTTTTCAACCATAAGATAATATGATGATCCATTTATTAAGAAACGTTGAATAAAGTCAGTTTATAACCATGACAGTCTTGTTGTTTTGTGCACTAAGCCAGAATACAATCATTGTCTTGAGGTACAGTATGTTAAATGATAATTTCACACAATGTCAGGGTACACATTAGCACTATACTATTAGTTCATTATATTATTACTTCACTTCTTTTGATCAATGAAAATTATAAAAGAGTTATTATATTTGGATTTAGTTGCAATACAGTTTACTACAGAAAGAAAATATGACTTTATTGTAATATGTGAAATGTAAAATCTGCAAGGAAAAACACTTTCTTGACTTGACACTTCAACTATAGCTTAATACTTATTTGAAGTGAGTTGATATAGATGGAAGTAAATTGGATGTCAAGTCGGTGAGGAAAACACTCACAATGACTTAGACAACGAGTAAATTATAAAATAGAAACATAAATAATTGTGTTTTTATAGATTTTTAGATTAATCAAGTATTGTTGAATTGAATTTAAAATGTCAAGGCGGTGAGGAGAACACTCACAATGACTTAGATATTCTATTTCCCTGAGAACTCGTTGGACCTATAATTTAAGAAAAGGAATAATATATTCGTAATGCAGAGAAACTTCTCTGTATGTCTTTAGCTTCATAAAACTAATTAAAGAAAGAAAAGAAATAGATAAATAAATGAAAGTATTGGTCTGTGAGGACAACACTCACTTGACCATATAATTGAGTTTCAAATAACAAATGATATAACAATATCTAGTTTGCTTGTAAAAATAAATTAGAAATGAATAGAATGCATATAATTTGGATGAGGAATTAAACTGAAAAAAAATCCTTAAATGAATATTGATTTGTGCTTAAATAAACTTTAACAAAAGTTTACTGTCCAAAATATTGTCTAAAGTTACGTAACTCTATAATAAACTAAATAAAAAAAAATAAAAAAAAAAGTAAAAACATAAAACTCACAATAACTGTGATGTACCTAGTTTGATTGCTGCTAGCTGACTGAACCCTACAAGCAGCCCACAAAGCCTTATATACTCCTGACAAAACCCACAATCAACAGAGCCCACAAACCCCACAAATTCAACAAAACCCACAAAACCCACAGCGCCCACAAGACCCACAGTTCTAACAAAACCCACAAAACCCACAACCAACAGAGTCCACAAAACCCACAATTTTTGTTGGAATATTCAAACAAGCATGAGCTAGTATTGCATGTGTATATTTAGTCAATTTTCACAATGATTATTTATAGAAATTACCAACTCGGTATTTTACACATTGCTACACTGCGATTGTATTGACCCAAGAAAAGAAGAAAAAAAAAAAAAAAAATTCGGTTTTGTCTTTCGCGGCATATACAGTGTCATGCTGTCGCTCATAGCAATGGTTCGGAAACTGTGTTATGCACTGTTACAATATTATCGAGGTAGACCGCATGACAGGGCCGTCAACATGTGTATGTACCAAAGAAATAAAGAAGAGAAAAACCAAATTTAAATGCGATGATGTATACAAATGAAACATCAGGAGCTATAATCAAATTGAATATGTATCGTACAGGCTTAGACGGTCAACTAGAAATGGTCATTAATCAAATTTTCAAGGATGCCTGCCACCGGCATGATACTCCCTATTTTCGCTAACTCAAAACATGTAGGCCAACTAACTAGTAAAACAAAACAGGATCCTAGAAAAATATTAATGTCAACTCATTTGAGCAATTCACTGGTAATGCATTGATTTAAAAAAATCGAGACCGAATTGGGCGGCTTATATGGTGTTTACTGTATACAAGCATGCATACCTCACTCCCTAAATGCAGGTTATTACAGTATCGTTGTTTCATTTTCATTTTTAATGTTCTCCTATCCACATGAGTGCATTGGTAAAAAAAATAGTACATGTTGCAGCTGACCGTCTGTGCTAAAGAGGTGGCATATTGACAGATGAATTTGAAATTATCAGTGGATTAGTCTGGGTGCTTTTGTGAACCCCACACATGAAAGGAGATTAGTTGGAATCATTTAGATTGGCAAGTGTACCAGGATTTCATAATCCTAACTTCTTTCAATAACAGATGTTATGCATATTTATTTTTATTTTGTTCTTGACTTTTTTCCGTAAATTGCGGGTCGGAGTTTGAGAGTACCTGACTAATTTAATTTTTTTTTGAAAGAAAGAACGTTTACATGGATTTGAGTTCAGACCCTTTTTTTCTCTTCAAAAGGGCATTGTCTACCTGATTTTGGACAATTTTATTGGACATGTTTATAAGTTATAAATAGGTTATTCGAGTTCTTGGTTGAGCCTTAGAATGTTTCAGAAACAAACTTATTACCCTCATCATTGTTATTTTATTGTGTCTTAAAATTTTGTATTAAATTCTGGTAAACAAAAATAATTCATTGGTCCTTCAAGTGCAGTCTCTGAATTTATTTACTGTTGTCTTCAGATAGAATTTGAGAGGAATCCTTTATTAAAAAATAATTCATTGGAATTACAAAGTGCTCATTGACATTTTGGGCTAAACCACACTTTTGTGATTATTGTGAATTATTTCAAAGACATTCTGGATTATATGATTATGATATATGAAGATTGATGGTACATCATCTCGTCATTGGTACAACACATGCAAGAATGGAATTCATTCGGGACACTCTATACGTTTGGACTTGTGATATAATCTCTAGGAGTATTTGGGATTTGCTTAACAATATTGCAAGTTCCTCTTGCATTTTTACTTTTTCACTTAGAAGATAAATTTATTTGTTGATATTTCTCAACTTGTTGGTTTAGCTTCTATATGTTACTTAGTTTATTACCATAGAGTCGTAACACAAATGTTTGCTAAGCATTTGTTGAATGCCGTTACAAATGTAATTTACGGGACCTTTAAAAATTTTCTTTTAAGACAAGTCAAGTTACACTTGCTCCCTGTGATTGCTGATTAATGGCAACGTGTAAGATGTGATTGTTAATTGCAGGTGATATTTAAGACTGGTCATTGCTGACAAGCTAACCATAACTATGACAAATGCAAAGCTGTACAAAAGAATTTCAATATTTTGGACTGACTAAGATTAGAGTGATGCGATTGCCATTGCAGTTTAATTAATCTTGCATAATCTTCTGAATTCTTTCAGACATAATATAACTTTGATTATCTATATGACTTTCACTAGTTTTCAAAATCAGTCTCTTTCTTTTAAGGCCCTCTGAACCTTTAATTAAAAATGTACCTGGAAAATTTTTAAAATATGCCAATGGTTCCTAAAGGGGGAGAACCTTTGAAAAGATGATGCTATATTAGTTGATAGATCTTTCCTATTAAGATTAAGTATATCTGTGTAAAACGAAGGTTTTAAATTTATTATTATTAGTGTAAGTTTAATTGACAAATTAGAATTATCAATAAAAAAACCCAACGTATTCAATCCAGTTTTGAGCTGAATTCGATTCACCTCTGCTGAACGTGCGAAAAACTTATCATTATCAAAATTGGGAAAACAATTGTCCTTGTATCTTTTGAGCAACTCACAACTGTTGAATATTTGAATAGATTTATAGTTACAATTCAGTGAGAACACAACGACTGAGTAACACAAAAGCTCCCCCTTCTCGACATTACAGCAAAACTGAACCAAGAAAATGCAAGAGTTCAAAATAGATTCCCAGCAAGTGCTGCTACTACTTGTACTACTACTATTGGTACTACTGGCAGATGCTGCAGGAAGTGTCCACATTTTCCACCATCGGGTTTTGTGTGTGTGTGTGTGTGTGTGTGTGTGTGTGTGTGTGTGTGTGTATGGAGAGAGAGAGAGAGAGAGAGAGAGAGATTAACAAATACTGTTCTTCTCGGATTCTATTCTTCTAATTTTTAACAATAAATAGTAAATATGAAATATGTATATGCTGTTGTTTTGCAAGGTGCAGAATTTGGTTCCTAATGACGATGGGAAGAAAGGTATTCAATTATCATGTACAGTAGTACTCTACTATTAACATTAATGAGGTGCGATTTAAAAAAAGTGTAAATTATACGGGCCCCTTGATGGCGAAACTCTCATTTGCGAACACAAGTAGTTAATTGGTAAATTTATGTCAACCGGTTAAATCTCTCTGAAGGTACATTGTCATAAGCTTTCTCGGTATCAAGGAAAGCTGCTTACAATTTGCTTTTGTTTTCTTTGGCATAGGTAACTAGTTCGTGAACCAAAAATGAAGTCATATTACAACCTAGACCCTTCTGAAAGCCCCCTTGTAGTGAGTTCATTGAGAACACTTAAGAGGTTTAAATTCAGTCTCTAACAGACTTAATAAAATGTTTTCTAAAACTTTACCATTAAGTAGGAGAAACGTTATTTCCCTATAATTGTTCGGATCTCTTTTATTCTTACATCATCCCTTGAAAATGGTAATTATCAAACCTTTTTCTAATTTGTCCTGAATGTGTCCGAATTCCAGCGTAGAGTTATAGAGAGTAATCAAGACTAACCTGATCACAGTGCCACCATACCTAAGGTGTTCATAGGGCTTTGAACACTGAAAGTCTGAAAGCACATAAGTTCTTCAAGCATGATAGGATCAAACTCCCAACCTACAGTGTTTTCTTTACATAAATTAATACATTCACTAACTTGTTCAAGAAACATCTTATGTCTGTTGTCTAAATTGGTTGTGGCACACAAATTCTCAAAATGTGATGCCTACTGAACAATTATATCTGCAGGATCACAATAGATGCTATCATTAAATATCATTTCAGTTGGTTGTATACTTCTCTGTCGGCATGAATTGAAAGTTTTCCAAAATAGATTTTTATCACCCTCGGCATACTGATGAATGTCTTCATAGTCTTGCATTTGATAGTCTAAAACACATTTTCTGTGGTGTGTACGAAAGGCTGACTTGTTAACTTTATAAGCAATGAAAAATGTATCGCTTTGACGATTAGATTTTCTTTGCTGAATCCACTCTTACCATCTTTTGATCATGGTTTTGTGGAGTTCCTTTAGGACATGATTCCAGAAAGGCTTTAAAAAGATTTGAATTTTAAAACAGGAAGGGTTTTGTTTATTTTGCTGACAGTAGATATAGCATTTACACTTTTGCTATGCAGTACATCTATTTGCTCCATGTTATTCGGGATACAGGACTTGATAGGTTCTAGCATACAATTTCATGCCTTGTCGTATACGAGAGTCAGCCTTTCGCCAATTAACTTTAAACGATTGAAGTTAATCCACTCGTGCAATAAAGTTGGACTCCTATTGATTCGGAAAACTTAATGCATCGTGAACAATGTTTCTTTGACCATATCCACATTAGGCTTATTAATTACGATATGATCAATTAAAAACATACTCACACCAGAATAACAAACAGGAATACTGCGATTAGAGTTAAAGTCACCCATAAGAATTACGGTACAATATTCTACATACACAGCGTAAAGTCCATACAATTTTTCAATGTACTCAGAGTATAATTCAATAGAGAGCCCATGACATGGTAAAGAAAATTGAATGAAAAAAACAACAAACGTATTATAATCTAGTCTTAATCTAATACCGATAATGCGGTCACCGTCAGTTTCTAAAAGAGCGATGTCATTATTGTACTTGATATGCCAAATAATAGCTACACCCCCTTTTTCCACGGATCCTTTGCAACGGCCATACCGTGTCCAGTTCAACAGTGGCAGTAGACCTTTAGTTGACATCAATACAGTTGAAGAACCGAAGTTTTTATTGAAACAGCCAATGTTCAGATATGCTACATGTATCTATTTCTTGTTTTGATAATAAGTGGCTAAGATTAAAGGCACTCGACATAATACCAGTGGCATGTTTGAGCCGTTTAATCTGTTGACAAGAACAGGTTGCAAGCTAGTAATTTGAACTTGACAGGTACTAATCTTAGTGTCCACGTTTTCTATACACAAGGGCATTTTGTTAATTGCCTGGTTCAGTTTTTTTATACCTATCATCTAAGATCGATTCTATGTGCTATTGACTTTCTTTGAGGGTGGGGAGTTCAGCTCTTAGGCAACTCATTGTCTTGTTCAGTTCTTCGATCATTGGTGCACACTGACATTGTGTAGAGCAGCTATGGATCGTCTTTATTCCCAGTCACAATAGACTGTGTAGGAGAATTTGGTGTCTCACTTTGACCATGAGTCTGACTTAACTGACGCGAATAATGCGTTTGACTCATCACACGTTTTAATAAAGTAATTATGTCACTAACAGCATATAGACCTTCGCCCTCCAAGTATGAAATAAGACCATGAGTGTCCTTCGCTAATTTGCTTTCTAATGAATCGGCACCACGTGTATGCAGGCGTCTCTTCAACTCGGCATTTCCTCCATGATCTGAAAATAACCTGATACTGGATTCTATTTTTAATTTCAAAATTACCAATGATCACGGAAACCTTGACAATTACTAAAGAAAGATCTTCAGTATAAAATTTGAACTCTCGAAAAAATCTTTTGCGGCAGAGAAGTTTATTGTAGTCATGGCGAGAATTATCTAACTTTCAGAATGACCTTTTCATTGATTGCCTAATATAAATGCAAAGATGTCTGTTGACCTTTCTTGTATTTTTTTTTAAATTTCGTCATCTTTGGTACGAGTTAAATATTTTTGCCTAACGAATTTACCGAAATATTGGCCACAAGACCTGATAAAACCAACGAACCCTCGATAATCAAAAGAAAGATTCAACGAGAAAACAGAATTCTCGTCCCCCTGTTAGACTGGCCCATAAGTCAGTTGATCACCAAAGCCGCAACTGTACCATTAAAAAACCAAATTGTGACCTCAAACTGTACATTACATTGTGCCCAAACTATAGATTACATTGATTAGCAAACACGGCCAATAGCATTTTTGCAACCTGTGTTGGTCTATCTTTCCATTATTTCCTCATCATATATCTTTGCCAGTTGTGCATCGGGTACGAAATATGGAATCTAATAAATACGTGCAACTGTGGCTCTATAGGAAAATTTATGTCGATCGATACAAATAAAATGATACACAAAATTGTATTTGAGGTGTATTTTGCAACGAGGGAGGCACTATTCCAACAAAACGGTGCGCTCATAGATCATCATGGCGCACAGCTGTTCGATGGACCATGCAAACTATCGACAACTATTGCCTTGTTTGCGAATCGAACACATGCATTTGTAAATAAAGTACCAATCAATAAAATTAAAGATCTAATCTGCAAGCTCCAGATAGGCAAAAAAAACCAAAATAAGATTATACGTGAATTTCAGGCACGAAGAGAACAATATTATTTTGTTAAATCTGATTCGAGACACGAGGAATGCTTTACACAGTGAAGTGCAGAATGTACATGTTATGAAGTCTATTGATATTACCAACTATGCAAATGGCCTTTCTTGCTATTTAGAGATGTGTGTGTGTGTGTGTGTGTGTGTGTGTGAGAGAGAGAGAGAGAGAGAGAGAGAGAGAGAGAGAGAGTGTGTGATTTGGATTTTTAACGTTGCTTTAACAATTTTTCAGTCATATCGCTACAATGTCTGCAGTGTGGCAGTTTATAGTAATGTCTAGCACTGGGTCATCATGCCGCAGACATGTAGCATGATGTCCCACCCAGTCACATTACCCTGACATCAGGCCGACCAGTCCTAACACTAACCTCTTAATGCTGAGCGCCAAGCGACGCAGCTGTTAGTACCATTTTTATAAGTCTTTGGCATGACTCGGCCGGGGATCGAACCCACGACCTCCCGCATCCGTGGTGGACGCTCTAATCACTAGGAAACCGGAGACGGGTGTGTGTGTGTGTGTGTGTGTGTGTGTGTGTGTGTGTGTGTGTGTGTTTGAGAGAGAGAGAGAGAGGGAGAGAGAGAGAGAGAGAGAGCAAACTAAATATTTGAACTTCTTTCATTCTGATTTCTTTGGAACATAAGTTGATTGTTACCATGATGTAGAAGGGAATACAAATTAAAATTATTATCAATGGTCTCTAGTGACGAAAACAAAAATTAAATGTGATGAACCAGAATTTTCATATATTTTGAAGTTAATGATCAGATCGTTACCACCCGGATACTCCCAGATTGTTTTAATGATGTCCCGTCTATGACTTAGGTACTCAGTGACCGTGACTCAGAACATCTGGAGGCATCTCAAAAGTCGACAATGCTCCGACATTTTGTTGACAGTTGTGTTTACATGTATATTGTTATTGTTAAAACCCCATATCGAATTATATCGAAGAGGTGTAGTGGTCTTGAATGTAGACCAAAGATGTCCTTTCCCATGACACAGACTGATCTGATAAGTCCTTAACTGGAATCATCTCACGCTTCATTTCGAATGAACAGTTGACAGTGAAAACTGGCTTCATATTTTGGAAAGAATTAAACATTTTTTCACATAATATCGTTCTTCTATTACTTTACAATTTGCGAAATTTAGGACTGTCAACGCAGTTCTGATACTTCATCAGATAAAACCAACCTGTGCAAGGACTTTTGAAATTTTAAAATATAAGAGTAAAAATGTTATGCATTCGACTTTATGCAGATTCCTTTGAAACTGAAATTGCAAAGAGCGAAAACTATGTAAGACCTACTCTGGGAGTTTTTTTTTTCTGTCTAAGACATAGATAGCAAAGATGGAACTCAACCAACATGCACCACCTCCATAGTCATGATTGCCCATGTACTCAGTTTCCATGGCACCATAAGATGATGTTATGGTTGACAGAGAGAATTGTTTAGTATTTTAATTTTCAGAACGGCTAAATCATTTTTAGCTGATTAGTAGCGATATTTTCCAGAGCGACTTCATTATTTTGGATTACTTAGTAGCAATTTTACTTGGCACATGTATACAAGAGCTGCACACACTAAATCGAAATTGGACTCGAGTTAAACTGGAATTAAGGTCTTCATAGCAGCAGTGTCCACTGGCAGAATCATTCAAATATATTCTGATCAGATATCCATGAAGGATTTACTTACTAGGGAAAATATTGTTTATGTAATCAGAGTAAGGTAACTTTTATCGACGTGATGTTAGTTAGGTCAGTTAGCTAAGACATGTTAGTTTTCATTCTGATCTCCACATGCTTGATGCAGCTAGAATGTAGAAATGAAAGTTTCTTGTTGTTTTTAGTTTACAGTGTCCCTTGAACAGTGAGAACAGCCTGTGCAATAGACGTTCTAATTTGTACATGTTGACTTCATTTATAGATTACATTAGACCTTGTGGTTTGAGTTAAGTTTGTAATATCTTTATCCATTAATTGGTTGCTATATCGTTATGGGGGGGGGGGGGAACATTACGTTGGATTCACGACATGTTGTATCGTGTCACCTTAATGCAAGTACATTGATGCGCTCCATTCTTATGGATGTCTTGTTACAGACTACTTTAAAAGGCATTAGTTTTCAATTTCTGTGAATATATTCATTTATGATTTATGAATCAATACAGTTATTGATATAAATATGTACATTGAGAAGTATTTGAAATTATTGCTCAGATTACATATTTTACTATCTGCTGGGGGTGGGAATAATCTATATGACATCGATGTAGGAAATTTGAAAAGAACACAGCTTGAAAGTCAGTAATTGGCCGATTGTAAGAGATACAATTGCTTATTATTACAAACTTAGAGCCTCTACAAATGAGTGTTGTTGTGGCTCCATAGCTCAGTTGGTTAGAGCGCCAGTCTAGTAAACTGGAGGTCGAGGGTTCGAATCCCACTGGAGCCTACATCAATTTCTTTTTCACCAGCTAGAGCTTTAATTTAATGGTCATTTTTGGAAGTGCGGTGATTTCGGACTTTAATTCTTTCGATCTCTCTGGTTCTTATTTTATGTAAGAATTAATATTTAATGGCGCATGAGCACAAATACAGCTACCAATCAAAACCAAAGTCCTTTCCTCATGGACTCCCATTTTAAGATCTACCGTTTATATCCATCTGAAGTCTCTGTTTTATGTTTACGTACCGAGTATGGTCATTACATCGTGCATTTCAGTCATATGATCTTAAAAAGTCAGAACAGAAACTTTATATTGTAATTAATTTTATGTGATACGAGTACCTTGATAACATTACTGTACTACAGATAGGTACAAAAATTTAAGTAACTCCTATTAAACAAACAATGTTTGTTTCGTTTCCAAAAGCTAATGTAGTTAAAACATCAACATTAATTACTGAATTGACCAGTTAGACATGTAACTGTAAAGTTGCAGAACCCATAACGTCAATGACCACTGTAGTTTGAACTTGGTTAATTGCCCGTCTAAGGACGGGAATATAAAAAGTAAAAAGATAAATAAATAAATAAAAAATTGTTTAAAAGAAAGTTTGAACATAAAAATACAAAAAGTATTTTAAAAAATACTGAAGCCGTCCCTAGTTTCGAACTCGCGTCCTCTTGTTGGCAGCCGGGACAGACAGAAAGAGAGACAAATTAGGTAATTTATATTATGCGATACTGACCACAGTAACGTGAAGAAATGTATTTGTGTACATTCCTGTACATTTACGAGATATTTTGAAACAGTCTTGTAAAGTTTTGATTATCTTACATTGTGTTTTAGTTTGAGAAATTTGCATAAAATAATGAATTGTTCTAGTGTCATTTTATTAACGATCTATTTATATGGTAATTCATATCAGTTAGAAATAATTACAAGATAAATTTTCCCCTGTGCTCATTTGAATTAAAACGACCCCATTAAACGGTGCAGTGACCTAAATAGGTACACTCACCTTGAAGGTAATAGAGTCTGTACCTTTTAACCCGAAAAATATTTCTGCGGGAGCCCCCATATGTATCCAGAGTCGAATGTACTCATTAGAAATCATGTGGGCCATGGATATATATATATATATATA
>JAECUM010024945.1:0-25272 GCA_016617855.1 Megalonaias nervosa | reverse complement strand
CTGCCAAACCTTTATTACACACCACATAGCCAGGATTTGCAGTTAGACCCAATACATCCATACATACATACATACATACATACATACATACATACATACATACATACATAGTTATACGGATTTTTACTGCCTAATTCGACAGATTAGGTATTCGGGCGATGTGAGGTGAAGGTCACGAAATAATAATCACCCCCTACAACCTACGTCATCGGAAGTGGTGCATTGCGGTAACTTTAAGACGGCATGATGGATTTTCGCTTCGATTGAAGGTACGTTTTGCTTTTAAATTCTATATTGATCAAACCTTTCAGGTAAATGATGGTGTGTACCAAAGACGACAGATTATCGGCTAATCAGTTTTGTTCGTTTGGGTATTGTACGATGTGTAATTTCTTCAAACACCAAGTGATCATTAGTTGACGTATCTGAAGTCATCAGCTGAGAACCTACTGACTTTGGTGCACTATATATTTTTTAATGAAAACTCTTCAAAATATGCATACATTAAATAAACTTACCTCGAATCGAGAGTTCAGTCAAATATGGCTGCTCAAATTCCCGCTGTGCATCACTTCATGTGACGTAGGTTGTTGGCCTTGTTGGATGGGTGACTATATTTGTAAGTGACAAAACCGGTGATTGGGCCCGGGAGAACCGAGACGCAAAGTAAGCGTGTTACAACAAGGCTATCCTTGCAAACACATTCATAACAATGCCTGCAACACAATAAAGACCGCAGTATGCAAATTTACCATTTGTTAATTAAGACGGCGCTGAACACAACGGGAACGTCTACAGCAAAAATGAATGCTTGACTTAAATATGGGTCCTCAGCGAAATTGGTCACTATTCGATGAAGACGACTGTAAACTACGGCACCAGCTAACCTGAATAAGCATAAACAGAAAGAAAAAAAAAAAAAGGAAAAAACATTAATTGGAAACAAGGGAAAATGAAACACCATACAACGCCACATAATCAGTCAATCCCCAGAAAGGTAAAAGATGGGTATATTAATTTTTTAAAAGATTCAACACAATTTGTCATTTGTTTCTTTAATAGATCTGAATTAAATCAGATTCATATTCAATATTTATGCAAGAATACAATGCCAATATTTATCGTTTATTTTTACAACTCATCTTTCAAATATGTAACAAAGTTAGTCGTAGTTGTATACTACGTAGAAGCCAAACGACATCACTTGCAGAATGAAATATAATCTATAAACTGATATATACTCTTCTTCTTCTTATTGTTATTATTGTTGTAAAGACCATATACTCACCCTATATATATTACTACCCCCGTCCATACACTCATTTTCCGAGAGTAGAAGAGATCAAAGTATGTGTGCTTCTTCCTATGCATGTTGTTGATCACGCATGTGCGTGCCATATCACACCATCGAGTCATGCCCTCCATCCCAAAGCCATTACACGAGATCAGCTCCTTAATGACAGCCTCAGACTCGGAAAAGCGGTGCTGGCACATTAACCAACGGAAACTTTCCAGCATCAGACTGTAAGAAAACAATATCGACTTAAACATTGCGTATGTTTCTTTCACTCGTATAATGCTATGCGTTAGCTTCTTTCAATGGGTCATCTTGATCGGGAATTTAGGATTTTTGAAGGACAGACCTAGACTCAAAACTCTATCATTTCTTTTACAGCAATGGTTCTTAAAATAGGTTTGTGGTGCTAGACTCGCCATCAATTAAAAGCTACAATGCCACTTGGGAAATAATTTCAAATTATTAAGTTTAATCAGAACAGCATGTTGAGCATGTATTGGGTCGCGACCCATTAGTTAAGAACCACTGTTTACAGACTTACCTCCAAACCTTTGCCAAGATGGTACTGTTCAACACCACCTGCGCCAGCAACTTTTACAAGAGAGATATAAATCTGCATGCCTCATTAATCCGTGTTAATGCTGATTGTTTCGGAGTTGATTCGGAGTGAACATGTTGAGACAATATATGAAGACACGGACCTAACAATAACTGTTTGTTGAGAACTTCCCATCTTTTGGTGCTTAAGCCACTTGCAAGGGATCAACGTTTCTCATCTCCTTTGCCAAAGAATGCCATATTTGAATCCACAACGTACTTTTTTCAACCACAACTGGACCGAAAGATAACATTATTTTCCTGTTTTATTTAATCTATCCGCACATTATTGTTAGCATTACAAAAAAATACTTTTTAGAATACTGTTATAAGATTGTTTTGTTATTTAAAGGGTATTGTGAGGATAATAACTGTCTCAAACATAATGACTGTAAAAGATTTTCACCTAATTTTAGTGAATGACTCCAAGACTACCGAATGTAAAAATGTCCGATACCTTTCGTCCGGCATTTTTTAAATTACTACGTAAACAAGTACTTTTTGTGCCTCAGCTATAATGATAGATTGTTCAGTTGATACATTTACCCCTAAACCAAATATCGCAATAATATGAAGTAGGAAATTAAGACGTTTAAAGCAAACTCACAAATATGTTCCAGTGAGAAGTAATCCCACACCACCTGAAACTAATGCTAGATACCGCCAGTGTCGCGTAAGATAAGCCTGCAGAGAAACCAGTCCGGGACCTAGCCACCATGGACAAAGGCATATGCATGCATCTCTATAATCTGGTCCGACGTACTCCAGCAGTATCACCAGACTGGTTACTAAGTATCCACCTGTGGGGAGAAGAAATTGTATTAATGTATAAACATTTCATGTAAATGTATAAGTCTCCTAACGATCACACGTCATGTATTAAGTATCATCTGCAACTATAGTACAAGTCACGTGGGTCATGCATGCGCATTTACTTATCTTAAATTAAATACAAATTGTTTTTTTAAAATTTAACATTAATTTTCGTTAACAACAGTCTATTAAATCCTGATTATTGAATGTTCTGCTCCTTAACTGTCACCAAGAAACTTCCAGACGAAAATTATATATCGCTATGGACTTTTACAATGTTGGCCATGTACTAAACTTGGGTCAAAATATGAGCGCGTCGATTGGAATAGTCACAATAGAGGGTAGTACGAATTTGTTGATCAATATGCGTAGCTTTCATTGTGACATCACAGCGCGCGACATTCAATCCTGATTGTACTGGATCACACCTTTAGGTTCATTTCGTCCAAAACTGTCTACGTACTTTAACACTGATTTTGCCGTATGCACCTATCGGGGCGTCCAAATAATGACCTTCTTAAGGAATATGGATGTATACGAATCCAAATGAGGTGAACACTTGCCACTTAAAGGTATGTATAATCAAATTCTAAACAATGACACCCATCACTGACATAATCGGTGTTGAATGTCTCTATGACCTGTTACGTGACTAGGCTCATACAAAGTAACAAAGAAAAGAGTGAAGTCAACAAGCTTTGTAAATTTTAACAAAATAATTTATTTCCCTAGAAAACAAGGTAAAAATATGAAAAGGACTTACGGTTTGTGAATATAATCCAAAAATTAATCCTAGAATTCAAAATATAAGTCCTATCACTAAAAGGTTCTAATTGAATCCAAGTTCGAATCTCGATGAAGTTCCAAGATGGAAGGCGATGACGTCCTCTATAACATGTTTTGGGCTGATGTGTCAACAGTTCTTTGTTGAGTCACCAAGAATATAATTCCAGCTTTAGAATTTCGAAAAATTTAGTAAATGTCTTTGTCCAAGAATTTCGGTGAACACACGTAATGAAGTCTTCAAGGAAAATAAATTATTTTAAATAAATAAAACTCAATTCAAATGGCAACAACAGGAATATCTTTCGGCCTGAAGGTATAATTTACAACTGACTCAGAAACACTGAAATCTCAGTATTAACCCAACTAAGAACGCAACTTCAGACCCGGTGATGGGTCACGTGATCACTATATTGAAACAGCGCAGTAAAAAATATGTAAATAAGCACGTAGGCTACTATAGTCTTTGCTAAGAATCAATCATTCCCACACTAGAAATAAATTTAAAAATAAAACGTTGTTTATTCAGACTAACACGTAGGCCAAACATGACCTTGATTGCGACCAATGATTTTCACTTTGTGTTTACCAAACTTTGAACCAAGGCCAGCTAAAAATACGATATAGCAACATTATAGCGTTTTAATCAGGCTAAAAAGAACTGAACTGATTTTACTGGGAAAAATGCCAAATCCAGTAGAAAATTATCATTACAATAAAATGTAATGAAACTTAAATAAAATAAAAAAAAAATTTAAAACTAACAGACAAATAATTTAATTACATATACGTAACAGACCCATGTGACTTTGTACTATAGTATAACCTATTTTGAATTTTTAAATGAACAGCTCTAACTAATATAATCTGAGTAGTGAGTACCATGGAATTTCAATCAATGCACCATACTAATTGTTTCTTTTCTATGACTGGTTACTAAGGCTTGTATAAATACTCTTAGTGTTATTTAGTTTTATTAGAAAATGATAGCACACCGCTCCGGTGGCCTAGTGGTTAGAGCCTCCGCCTCGGATGCGAAAGGTCAAGGGTTCGAACCCGGGCCGAGTCATACCAAAGACTTATTTAAAAAATGGTACTAACAGCTGTCTCGCTAGGCGCTCAGCATTAAGAGGTTAGTGTTAGGACTGGTCGGCCTTGTGTCAGGATAATGTGACTGGGTGGGACATCATGTTACAAGTCTAAATGCCCCAGTGCTAAACATCACTACAAACTGCCACACTGCAGACATCGTAGCGATATGACTAAAACATTGTTAAAGTTACGTTAAAACCCCAAATAACACAGAAAAAATGATAGCAGATATCATTATTTGCTTTTAAAGATATCAATTCAGCTGATAAAAATCTCCCAAAGAAAACCTAGCTTCATCTTTAGCCATGCGGAAAATTCCCTGATTTGGCTGAACTGCATAAACAGATGAGAAGAAAACGTGTTTTACGGATAAAAGACGATCGTCCCCGTGGTGTGCAGTATAAGTCATATGCAGAATACAAAAGTGCGAAAAGAACGTTCAGAAACCAATTACACAAGGCAAAAAAGAATATGAACAAGAACAGTTCGAGGAGTTAGAAAAAACTGCAAAACTGGATGCAGGGAAGTTCTGTAGAATAGTAAGACTGCATAAGAAGGGACAAAAGCAATATATTGCTGAACTAAAGGTAGAAAGATACATAATTCGGGACCCTCATTTCATTCGTGATGCGTGGCGTCGGCATTTTTAAACACTAGGAACTGCAAAACCTGATGTTCATTTCAACGAATCTTTTGCGGATGAAATTAGCAAAACCGTGAAGACTGTTGAGGACTGAAATATTGAAGAAGGAACAAACAACACATTTCTGTGGTATCATAATACAAAATGATATTGAAGAGGCTGTGAGAGAGCTGAGGAGAAATAAGTCATGTGGTCATAATAAAATATATTCAGAACTAATCGTCTTTGCTTATCAATCGATTAGTTCTATTTTGTGTCATGTATGCAATCGTATCGTCTCCTTGGAAATGTATCCGGACTATTTTAAAGTGCGATTGTTATACCTCTCTCCAAAGAAGGAAAAAAAAAATATAGGCTTGACAAGAATAACTATAGAGACATCTCATCGTTCCCGTTTTTCAAAAAGTATTCGAAAAAATACTGTTGAAAAAACGTACTCAGTTTAGGGAAAATATAAATTTTCCTCACTTCTTACAACAGGAATTTTGAAACCAATGTAATGGCATTACTGCAGAGATAGTAGCCCACTGTTTTGAAGATCACTCAAAAGTATATGCTGCATCTCTGGACAATGCAAAGGCCTTAAATACAGTATAGCACGATTGCCTTTTCTAGAAGCTTTTCTCTTTCGGAGTTAAAGGAAAACTGTGGAGATTGATTTAAATTAATTTCGAGATATTAAGGCCCAAACATTCACAACCATACACAGTAAACCAAGGGGTAGGAAAAGGAAGAACGCAATCAGCGTGGCTTTTCTTGGTCATGATAGTTGACCTAATATCTTTACTGGAGTCAACAAAATCTGGAATACAAGTTGATACCTTAAGCATCCCGTGTGTTCTACTAGTTGATGACACAACCCTGTTTTCCTCAAAATTTAATGGCATGTGTATTTTGCTTCGCAATCTCCATGACTCTGCATCCAAGTGAAAACTGCGATACAGTGAGGATAAAAGCAATATTGTCATATTTTCAAAGAAACGAATCTAGCAAGAAAACACGTTCGTCCTAGGAGATAAGCAACCGCGTATAGTTTCGTCAAAACCATATGTTGGAGTTACTCTCTCCTCTGACCTTTCTAGTACTGCTACAGTGACAAGTGCTGGTGAAAAAGGCAGATCAGTGTTTGATTCTCTTCTTGGAATTGGCGTAGGGCAGGATGGCATGAATCCAGTTCATAGTGCTAAATTCTGGTCAAAAATAGTTTTGTCTGCTATGTTGCATGGTTGCGAATAGTGTTCAAACTTGACTTAGTCACAGATAAATGACCTAGATGTCTGTCAAAGAAAGAAAAAAAAAGCTGCAAGAATAATTATAGGTCTTGATCAGCGCTCTCCTCGAGAGACAGCAATAAACAGTCTTGGGTTGTGATCAGTTGAGGGATATGTTGATAAAATCAAATTAAGTTTCTTCAATAAATTCTGCAGAGTTAAAGATCCATTAGCATGGAAAATTTGAGTTCAACAGAGAAAATCCTGATTTCCTGATACACGAGCGTGACAGCTTTGGTTTTCTCAAAGATATTTACCGCGCTCTTGTGAAATACCAGCTTGGAGACATTTTCCACCTATACGTGAATACCCTGCGCCGAAACATGTTGGAAAAGGATTACTGAAAAGAAAGTTCACTGTTTCGAAGAGAGATTGTGGCGATCAAGACCTGAACGTTTACATTATGCAACGGTCATTACTGGTCTTGAACAACTTGCCCTCTGGAAGCTCGGAGAATGTTTATCTGATAAAACTTGGTCTTTTGCAAATCTTGCTTATTTAACAAGGTGTTCAGTTTCTTTCCAGGATGAGTATAACTGTAAAATCTGGTTGCAGACATAGACAATCACATGCTTTTTAACTGCCAAGCCCTAAACTATGAGCGCATTATTATGTTTGATCAAATAATAGATGCATTAAACATATTAGACTCACACTGGCTTTTCTGTCAGGACAGTGGTTCTATCCTTTGCATCCTTTTGAGTATGAACGTGGAAAAGTTTGAGTTTGTGGATGATCTAACAAAGCACAAATTCATGTGTTTGGCGGCAGAAGGAGTAACATCAATGTACAGAAGAACAAATGAACTTGAACACGATAGCTGACTTTAAACTTGTGCATTATATTAGGTAAATTAACCCATTTTATTTTTACTACCATCTCTATTATTCACATCTGAAAGATTTCTAGAATTCCGAAGGAGAGCGAACACGATATTGATTTAAAATGTACAAGTCAAATGTAAATAATTCTAATTATTCCAAGATGTTTTCCTTTTTTGCCATGCTATTCTTGATCGTTTGTTCCTTTTATATTTTATTTCTGACACGTTTCTCGCTTATGTGTTTATATATTGTGTGATTTCCTAAAAGCTTTCCATTTCTAGGGTATTTTATACCCCTTACCCCAATAATTTTATACTTTCGCGCATACATACATACATACATACATATATACATACATACATACATACATATTGTACACATACACATACGTTCCTGTCCTGGTATGCCTTATACCAATTTCATGTATATAATAGCTTAAAGTTTAATATACTTTAATGGTTTATAACAATTATACTGCAAATCATTTATACGATATAGTACAAATATTAATTATATAGTGTACTCTATACGTATGTCTGATTTGTGGGACGTTCTACAAGAAGCCCTTTTTTCAAGATAAGACACGTGTTTTATATTTCCCTAGCTTTCCGTTCTGGCTGCGATATTAATGATACTGAGACAGAAAACACAATCATAAAGCAGAGGACTAATGACAATTCTTGTGCTTGTGTAGATATATTACATGTTTAGTGTGTTGTGTATTCATTAATGTTACTTTAATGTTCCTGTTACTAATTACTATTAAGTTATAATGAAAATAGCTGAATGAAATTTCTTTTGAAGAGGAAATAAAGAAAGTCATACATATATACATACATACATACATACATACATACATACATATATACACATGCATGCATGCATGCATCCACACACACACACACACACACACACACATACCAAAAATACTCATATACATGGAAACACATGACTTACCACCACCCCACCCCACCCTTTTTCTGTAACTTATTTAGAAGAAGGAGAAAAGGATGAATGCAGTGACATAATCTTTACTGCTACTCTATCGAGATAAATTTTGTTTGGCGGTCTATTACTTAAGCATACAACAACAAATGACAATATTATGTTGTCACACTGTTTATAACGTTTTTTTCATCACGTTAACAGAAGGACAGTTACACGTGGCATTCTCCATTTATGTCTAGTACTCATTTCATATTTAAATAGGGAAAGACAGACCAATCGATTAGATTTCAAAACTCGTTATAAATGTTATTTACGTATCCTGTTTAATAGTGAAATTTAGTGTTTGTCACTTTCAGCTTAATTACTCTTCTGAACTTTATTTCACTGTTATATGTCATAAAGTGCATGATTAGAAACGTTTCTGCTCGAACAGATTTCACTGACAGGAGTCTTGTCATATACCATCCAATTTCTCGAAAATAATTTTATTACGTATTGGGAACCAGTCAAGCTGTAATTGCCGTTGAAGTTTAACTACGCTACGATTGGTAACAATCCACATGCACCTGGAAGTTTTCAGAGAGGAATCTGAAACAAGAATGCGACCGGATGGGATTAATGTAAAAATAAAAAACATTTCCGACATTTATATATAAGTTTTTTTAAAAAATGTTGTCCCATACCAGTCAGTAATTTATGAAATGGCTTATTTCGCGGTATCACCCGACTTTAGATCATACGTATCGTCTTTTTCGCATGGAAGAGGCTATTTCACCAAACAATCGTGTTGCTAATGTATTACGAATTCCTTTTAAACAGACCCCTCATGTAACAATTAACTATCGCAAAGTAGGTTCCAAACGACATCTGACCAATTCCATCGCCAGTTAGGTGTGAATTATGTATCAAAGTTAATTGACGGTCACTTTAACACTCTCCATAGATCAATAAACACGACTCCCACTGACGCAAGCATAGAAAAAAAAAATAAAAGGATAGATGAGCCGATTTGGTTATTCCGTGATAAAACCTGATGTCAAGAAAGATAAACAGAGTATGGCTCATGTTAAAATAATTCTCACAAGTCTCACCATTAAATGCTAACCTTCATGTCTGTATTAATTGTCAGCAATATCGTGTACAACTGGATACAAACATGAAGATATAGAGGACTCTAAGGTTCGCTAGGCACAATAAATTGCTATGCAAGAATTGCGATATCACGTTATGTGATTTTAAATGATTTAATACACTGTCATTTTGGGGGATGTAATTGGTTACTTACAATGTCTCCCCTTGACAATATTGGTCCAAATTGTTGTTTTTGTCATCGCGTTTTGACCTCTTTTAAGTACTCTTACGCTATGTATTGTAGTGTATTCATTTTCTGAGATACATGGTTAAGTTCCGTTGTGAATATCTTCACAACAATATGCAATTATACAGTGATTTCACTTACAAATCTTTTGTGTATTTGCCAATCGCAGTCCGCCCAACATCTAATACGAGTTTTCTCTGACACTATCCATCTAATTTTTGATATTTGGACATTTATGTTGGGGTGTAGGGTGAGAGTCCATTGCCTATCGAAAAATTGGAAAGGGTAGCCGCTTATTAGCCGACCTAAGCAAACATGAACGACCTTTCATTCAGATATACCTGCATGAAGTTGATAAACAAATATGATTTATTTTTACAGAAATTGCGAGTATAACAATTCGTTAGGTCTTTAATCCGCTGACAGACGAGACGAAACTACAGAGTTGATGAAATTTACTTCGAGCTCGCCATGTGCATTACTAGTCACATGACTACACAAATCTCGCAACTTACATGTCAGTGATATCAGAGGTCCAATAGTCACATGGTATCAACAAAATAAACCATTTTCCAATGTTGTTATACATCAAATTCGAAAATACTAAATAAAAGGCACATAATGTTTGCAAATAACTATAACGTCACTTAATCTGAACATATTTATTCTGAGAACAGTGACCAGAAACTTGTCGGTAACGCAGCAAAGAGTAGAAACCCAGGTTCATGAAGTATTGAACACGTGTCGGCGATGTTTAGTTGCTATCGCGTGGCTACCGCATTGACATGTGCTCTTTGATTGGTGAATCTGGCTTTCTCCAAGTTGCTGCGACCTTGACAGACTTCTGGTCATTATTTTCAGAATAATTATTTTGAGAAGTTTATATCCTTTCGTATTTCTATAAAGATTACGTGACTTTCATTCATATTTTAGATTTGTTTTCCTACAACAACATTCTACAAGAACAGTCTGGTTACATTCACTAGTGACTGTTTCAAGAATTAACCCCCAAAATATTGGATTACCGGATTTGTATTCAATACATACACTGTACAAACAATGCTCACTGTTTGGAGAAAATACTTGTGCAGGCAATAAAATAAGTTGATTGCACCTGCTATGAACAAAAACCATGAAAAGGATTATATTTTATTTGCTACTTAGCGATTTCTGACGCTTTGACCTTCACAGAAATACCGTACTTTATCAACCTGAGATGGTCTTTTACAAACTGGAAGATTTAAATGAAAGGGGACACAATGGGCATGTTTTATGATTAAGAGTTCTCTCAATATGATCAAAAAACATACAGAGTTGAAAAGATTTTAAAAACAAAACGGGTGAACAGTAAAAAGTATATACCAGCGAAATGGAAGTGATTTGAGGAATCGTTGAAACTATGACGGTCCAACCTAAATTTCTACAATGATGATATTATGTAAAGACAAAGAGCGCAGTGTCACGTGAGATTTGGCAGAATCAACGTAATTGGTTGAATGGATGGCATCATCTGGTATTAAATAGACAAATGTGTTCAAGAGTTAGTAAAATCGTCAATCAAACCTCATACTTCCAGATTATGAAACTACTGACAAGAAATTCAGTCAAACTAACAATAGTATACAAATGAAACATTTTATTTTAATCTGCAACACTTTTGACATTCATAGATTAAAACCAAAAAGGCGAGATACCCACAGCTTTGGAATAATATTTTTATTATATATAAAGTTTGTAAATTCAACGTTTCCTTGGTGTTGGTTGTTTGTCTCTGTTTTGTAATTAATTGGTTTTGACAAAGACTCAATGAGTAACAAAACACCACCACCTCCAATAATAATAATAATAATAATAATAATAATCTATTTTTACACTGTTCATTGACAGTTTTTTTTCGTCTTAATCAGACCTAATACAACCAAGCCCTTCCTGGATCTAGTGCACATGAATAAAACGTTATTCGCCATAAGATTCGTGTATGCATGTCTGTCTGTCTGTCGTCTGTCCGTCTGTATGTATGTATGTATGTATGTATGTGTATGTATGTAGCCTGTTAGTATATGATTTAATATCACTCCACTTTCAACGCGCTAAGAACGTTTCTATTTTGGCAGACTTGTTCATCAATGTTTGTCATCTTTGATAACTCAGAGTAACGCAGAATCAAAACGAAATGTTGCGTCCATTCTGAAAGTAATGACAAAGAATGCGAAAAGGTGAAACAGAGACATGACAGTCACTTGAAAATTAGTCCTTGTTATCGTCTGCATCAGTGTCATATAGGTTTAAACATTGGATAAGGTGGCATAACCGACACTTTAGATCGGAATTGACAATTCGCGCATGTATCTGTCGGATTATGAAGTACTGATATGAATTTTTGTTGTCCGAAGTAAAGTTATCGGGATGCGTACATATCACGTGATAACAAAATCGCAAAGATTGTCCCTAATTATGACATAATTGATTATTTAAATTCAATATCGGAATATGGTGATAAAGCACCAGGGGCACTATCGTCTATGTTTTTGTTTTCAATCACAACGGACTTTTCTGGGTTCAGTTCATTCCTGGTACTTGTGAAGATTAGAAGAATAAAAGCACCTTACTCAAAAAATAGACCCAGACTGATATATGTCATTTCATGTGCCTGAAATTCGAGTGCCAATTTTGAAATGTCAGTGATCAGAAATAAAGCTATAAGTATTAATATCTAGCGATAACATGGCCGTGTTAACATTGAATCCACTCTTTGATCAGCGTGTGTGTTTCCATCCAAGGTAAATACCATTAAATTCTCGGTTCAGTAGTTATTAGTAATTTCTAAACAGAATAAAACAGGCCACAAGCTTTATTAAGTAAGCAGGCTACGTATTTTCTGAAGTAGATGGTGTAGCTATGCTTGCTCCAAATTACGAAAACCTTGTATTCTTTTTTATTATAAAAAAAAACCATGAAACAAACAGCAAACCCCCCCCCCCCCGGAATATAAGTACAAAGTACTCGCGACACCTCTGAGTTTTCCACGGATTATTATACCAAAGATTTTCTTTTCGTTTAATGCTGGAGAGGGAGAGAATGGCCTCCGAGACAGAATTATATCTGAGAACGAATTCAGTTAATATCAGATATGATAACCATTTCAGGTCATAATTTTGAACGTATTACTTTTTATCTTTAATTATGTACAAGGATGAACTGTCGTCAATGAACTCTCTATCCATAGTAATCACACCTAAGCGGGTACCTCAGTCGTCTATTGTTAATAATCTACTTGGTTTATATCTATCTTTATCAATTTAGAAATGGTTGTTTATTCCTTCGACACTGCAGTGCTTGGGAAATTGTAGATACCTTTTCTTCAGCTGTAGATCTGATTGATCTGATCATATACAGTAACATGTTAATATACATACAGGGCCTGACTTAGGCCGATTGGAACGATTTGAATCGGGCCCCACGCTCACAGGTGCCCCTCGTGTTGGTAATCTTTAAAAATATATCTATAGAGAGAAAATAATTTTAAAGCATGGAATAAAATTTTAAGTTCAACATCATATACAACTTGTTTAAAAGTTTATTTCCAAATGCCGTGCTTACATGGGGGCCCAGCGCATAAATCCAGGGGGTCCGGCCAAAATGATCAAAATCCGGCCCCGCGTTTGCTAAGACCGCTGCTGTGTATATACATATCCATATATTTAGTAAGTTTTGTATGGCTACATTTGAAATGATTGTGGGAATGAGCTGTATGAAATGTGTGTTTTATTATTAGTATTTGGATGTATTTCTATATATTTATATGGTCAGTCAGTCAAGTTGTGACACCGCATTCATTTCATTTTAATTGTAATGCATATATGTAATCTTGCTGTCCTGAGTTCAGTAAACAACATTGAATCGTGTGAACTGCGTACTTAAATACTGTATCAAAAGTATTGCTTTATCTTTGTATGAATGTTTCTTGTATCATTATTTCTTTGAAGGTACAAACGGTGTCCGACGGGCAGAACTCAAGAAACTCGTATACATCTTGCGATATTTCTTTGAAATTTAATTCGCTCATGAAGGGCTGCTAAATACATTTTATTGAGGTCATTTTGATGGATTTATTTTGTTTCTATTTTTAGAAATAATTTATTTGTCAAAAGAGTTTTCCATGAAACATTTATTTACTTCGGGCTTCTTTCTGATACTAAGTCTGCAAATGGCGCATGCAAGCATGGATAATGAGTGCAATAGGATGGAGAGTGTTGTCACATTGATAACACATTGCGAAACAACATAAACGAAAAACTTTGTGTCCATTCTAAAATTAGTGAACAAAATCGGATTGGGCCAGATAGAGTGATGACAGCCACCACTTGAACATGAGTTTATATATCATTAATTTTATATCATGGCCATATACTTTTATGCAGTGGGCAGCATAAAGTACTCTTCAGAACTGACAATTCGCTTACGTAGCTACCAGATGATGAAGGATTATCCTAACTTGTCCAAATTAAGGTCAACAACATACTTGCATATCAAGAATATTAAAGTCAGAAAGCTCGTATCGAATTATGATAAAAATGACTCAGTCATGTTCAGTACCAGACTCGGATGATAATGCAGCACAACGGCCTCTCTCGTCTGCCCTTTCCAATCATAAATAAGACCTGCTGGTTCAATGCATTCCTGGTGTTTGTGAAGAGCACACCAGTCAATTTGGCACTATACTCAGCAGTTGAAAAGAGACACAAATATGGTATATATCATTTCCTGTGAGCGAAATTTGGCTACCATTTGAAATATGGACGGTCAAATAAATAGGTGCATGCATTGATATAAAACTATTCATGCATCAATATTGGATTTGTTCCGTGAACCTAGTTTATAATTTTGTTTAATATGCATAATGAAACTGCTATTCTCATTTTGAAAAGCTATATGTATTTTCTGAAGAGAGCAAGGGAGTCGAAAATTTAATGCGCTGCTTTATAGACAATATCATATATATATATATATATATCATGTATGTTAAAAAAAATTCAATTTTTATTCTATGGAGACTCAAACTCATTTCCGCCGGTAAATGGCACTCATTGGTTTGCCTGCACACAAGTAGTATAGTGGGCCACTTTAGCGACAATGGGAAAATACATTACAGCCCCCTCCCCCGGGCCACTTTGGTGACAAGATTTATACCGACAAAAATTCACCCTGGGCCACTATTGCGACAATGGGAATTTTGTATAGGGACAAGACGAATGGCACAGGTGGCATGACGTCACGGTACTGGTCACTTGCAACAATGTAGCAAGTGGCTGATCTAAATACGCGCAGCTACTCTAGGGAGGGACAAATACAATAGAGAGACAGAGACAGAGACAACACATAGATAACACATAAATAGGCAAAGTGAAAATAAATATCTTTTCGAGACCGTGGAGTGGCCCAAAAGGGCCGTTGTTTGTTATGTTAACACCAACTCGTTAACATAGAGGGCATCTCACTGATCTTCTTCTCTTTCTCAAACTTTGTCTAACGTCTGGACCTTAGATGAGGACTCGCTTCAGACAGCCTTGTCTCTCCACATAGATCCTTCGTTTCCAAACGGCTGTATCAGTGATCTGGGTAATTGCCCATGATGATCTGACATACATGGGATAGTCCGGGTTGAACAGCATCGACGATAGGAGGGTAGACGATTCTACGTTGGTCCACATCTTTTTGACGAGGAACAGGTGAAGGGAATGAAGTAAACCGCGTTTATTTATAGTGGAAGACCTGATCGAAACGGATTGAAATTGTTCACCAATCCCAAAACGCGTTACAAAATTCAGTCACTTCGCGGAGTCTGTCTTCCAATCCGAAGAGAGCTACCTGTGACGTCATATTCCCTATATAGGTGCGCTAGCGTCTGTGCGCAGTGAATCGATGCGGTATTGTTTGTGAAACATGACTGAAACTAAGAAGACGATGAATTGGGGTGCACCAGCTTTGGAGACGAAAAGCGATGGCATAGCAGTGGCTACCAAAGTTAACACAGCGCTACTTCCCGAAGAGACCGATTTCAATTGGGATTTAGTAGATTTTCTCTCTTCGAAAGAATTTGTTCCGGTACCAGTACCTTCGCTACCTTCTCCTTCCTTACCACACGTCGAGGATTTTAAACAAAGACAGAAAGAAGAATTGGAGAAATTTTTACAGCAGCAGAAAGAGGCAGAACAAGCATTTCTCCTTGAACAGCAACAGCGAGAAGAAAAGGCAAGAAGGAAACGACAGGAAGAAGAAGCAGTAGAGAAGAAACAAGATCTAGGAGAGAAGGAGAACAGTGAACCTTAAACGGTAACGGTACTCTTGGCCATTTTGGCCGAGTTAAGAAGTCTGAAACAAATGTATCAGACTTCTTTATTACGACCCAAGAGAAAAAGACCTTCCCGAGCCAAACAGTCCAACCCTGTTACTACACCAGAGATACCACCCCTAGCGATTTCTACCCAATCATTGACAGGAGCAAGTCCACAAGTAGGCCTTGGCCGTGGCAAAGGCTTAAGACAGTTAAAGCGGATTGCTTCTCGTTCCTGAGTTTGTTTGTTTTTTGTCAAAAAACAAACACCCAACGGTCGTTTTCAGGGCCACTCACTTCTTTCGAAAAGAGATACTATTCATTTTGCCAAAATCAATTAAAACTCAAAATCCCTTGTTCAACCCTATGATATACGTGTTGTGAGTGCATGAGTGTAGGTCCTTATTATTCTAAACAATCAAAACCAGGAGACACTTACGTTTTTCAGTCTGGTCTATTCTGGTACAAATATTTACAATTCAATGTCACAACAGAACGTAACACAACACTTTTTAAAAAAAGTTCATAGACATCTTCTGTGTCTTTTTCTTTACTCTCTCTGTTTTTTCAATTTCTTCACTTTTACAGTTTTTTCCTCCTCTTCTTCCTGACTTTTATCTCGTCTTCTTTTCTTTTCTGTCTTCTCTTTCTGAACGTGTCGGGGTTCTTCCTTTGCCGCGGGCACCTCTTTTTCTTCCTCCTCCTCCTGCTCCTGTTCTTTCTTAGGACACTCTGAAGACCAATGTCCTTTCTCTTTACAATGATAACAGGTATCTTGACTTTTGTTTCTTTTGACACTGGCTTTGCTTTTTTGACGGTCTGGACATTCTGTAGCCCAATGCCCTTTCTTCTGACAGATATAGCAAGTATCTTGACTTTTATCTCGAAAGGAGGGAGAGTAGTCCGTCGGCTTGTCTGAAGAAAACTTTCGTATGACACCTCGCACAACTCTGATCAGAAGTTCGATCTGTGTGGGTTCTTCCATCGTGCTGGTAGGCTTGAGAGCAAAATGAATACTGAGAGGGAAGGCACCAGCCCTTTATATATACACTGGTCTGACATGGATATATAGGGATCTATGGCGTTTCAAATGTAATCATTTGACTTTTTGCAGTCAAGACGAAACGATCGCATCATTTCGTAAAGAAAGGAGAAGAAAGTAAGAGGCAGAAACGTGATTTATCGCCTCGCACAGTAGCTGAAGTCTTGGCTCAAATTTATGCCAGCGATTTTGAAGATGAGATGAGTGAACCAGAATCCAGATCCAGAGAGTCGACACCAAGTCAAAGTCCATCACCACCAGTAAACCCTGAAAAGTACTACCACATTCGAGAGACGAACAAACGCTCCTCCAAAAAATTTAGAACTACAGCCTACAAGTACACGGTGAAGTTTAAAGATTTCAAGTCCGACGTACCGCTGGAGAAAGCAGAGGGGTTCATCACCGATGTGTGGGATTCTTTGTTAACCACACTGAAACAGCAATGTGACGCCAAAGAAGATGATCGCTTGAGACTTTCCATTCATCAAGACAGTTTGAAGTCCCCCGTTTGGATCGAGTTTAGGAACCCAGCAGAATTGACACCTTCCAAAGTCATGGACAAGATTCAGCACGTACAACAATCCAACGACAAGTTTCACATCACCGATGGAAAAGCGACACTGTTCATGATCCACGTGTCTCTTCCCCAAGGGACAGGACGCAAAAAGGTGTTCTTGGTAGACAACCTTCGCAGCACCAAAAAGAGTCTCGTCCAAATTAACAATCCTCAAGACCAGATGTGTTTAGCCCGTGCCATCGTAGTGGGACGAACGTATGCCGACAAGAACGACACGGCAAAATGGAAAAGAGCCTGGAAAACTATTCAACGATCTGACCGAGCCAAACAACAAAGAGAAGCAGAACTCCTGTTACAGCAAGCGGGGATATCCAAAGACACACCCTGTGGCATTCCTGAAATGCAAAAGTTGCAAGACGTCTTGGCTGCACGTTACACATTGAAAGTGCACCCTCAAGAAGTGCGTGGACCTCTGTTGTTTCGAGGCAAACATTTCAAAGAGGAAAATACATTCATGTCTATCATCACGATGAACATTTTGATGCCATTACCAATATCACTGCATTCCTGGGATACAGATATTATTGTGAGAAATGTGACTATGGCTATAACAATCGAGAGCAACACAAGCATTGCGGATCGAAATGCTCAGGATGTTTAGCCTCTAAGCCCTGTCTGGACGAAGGACAAGAACGAGTGCATTGCCCTGCTTGTCAGCGCACGTTTGTCAGTCCTACCTGTTACCAACAACATCTAAAGACGCAAGGTTCACAGCGGAAAAGTGCTTGTCAACTCTTGAGATTGTGCCCTACTTGTGGACAAGGCATATGTACCAATAATGCCAAGGCGCATGTATGTTCAGGAAAGAAACGATGTCACATTTGTCGCCAAGTCGTGGACTTGGAACACCAATGCTACATTCAAAAATACCAATCCAAACATGAAGAAGAAGATAATGACCAGAAGAAAGGCAATTTCATCTTTTTCGATTTTGAATGCATGCAAGAGACTGGCATTCACATTCCTAATTTCTGCGTGGCTCACCGAGCGTGCAAGAAGTGCATCCAAGAGCCTATCTTTACTCATTGCCTTCACTGTAGCAAGATTCCTGGAGGACGTGAAAAAATCTTTCGGGGATCGAACACGCTAGCCGATTTTGCCCAATGGATTTTAAACCTTATCGACGAGACGTGGGGCCAAGAAGACATCGAACGTTACAGAGATTGTCATCGCTATGCCACGATGATGGCTCACAATTTCTCGGGATACGATGGACAATTTCTTTTGAGATACTATACGGAACAAAGTACCGAACGTCCGAAAGTGACTTTGAACGGAGCCAAAATCATTTCCATGCAAAAGGGACAAGTGCAGTTTAAAGATTCGATGAGTTACTTAGCCATGCCTTTGACCCGCATGCCTAAAACGTTTGGAATGACAGAAATGGCCAAAGGCTATTTTCCGCACTTTTTCAATACCGAAGCCAATCAACATGCCGTTCTACCCCATTTGCCTGAAGCTCACTTCTACGACCCCGACAACATGCGTACCGAACAACGAAAAGCTTTCTACGCTTGGTACCAGACTCACGTCTCGGACCCTTTCGACTTTCAGGAAGAAATGTTAAAATATTGTCGTTCCGATGTGGACATTTTACGGTGTTGCTGTGGAAAATTTCGAGAACTGTTCATGGAACACGGAGGGATCGATCCTTTGAAAAGAAGCCTGCACCATTGCCAAAGCGTGTTCCTTAGTGTACCGCCAACGATTCATGCCCGAAAACACCCTAGCTGTCATAAGTCCTCAAACGACGAACATTGTCAAACGTCAATACCCGGTCAAAGCCCTACGCTGGTTACATTACTTGTGCGACAAGGAAAACAAATGGATCCAACATGCTCGCAATGGAGGAGGCGAAAAAACCATCGGACGGTAATCGGTGGATGGCTGGGACTTAGAAAACCCCAAGATCGTGTACGAGTTTAATGGGTGCTTATTTCACGGATGTCCCATCTGCTACCCTCAACGTAACACGACAAACCAGTTTTTATAACGGACCATGGAAGACTTGTACCAGGCCACTTGTCAGCGTCGCTTGAAGTTAGAAGAGCAAGGATATCAAGTGGTAGAAATGTGGGAACACGAGTACGATCAGCGATTGAAAACCGATCCCGAGTTTAAGCGAATCGTGGAAAGTTACAAGCTGGTGGACCCACTGAACCCACGGGACAGTTTGTACGGAGGACGGACGAATGCCACCTGTTTGCTGTTCGAAGCCGACGAGGAGAAAGGAGAAGAAATCAAATACTTGGACGTGTGTTCTTTGTATCCGTACGTGTGCAAATATTGTCACTTTCCCGCAGGGCACCCGCAATTGCTGACCGAACACATCGACCTGGACAACATTCGCCTATACGAAGGATTGATCAAGTGTAAAGTCTTGCCTCCCACGTACTTTTACCATCCCGTTTTACCTCACTATTGCCAAGGAAAACTGATGTTTCCCTTGTTCCGTACTTGTGCCGAAACGTGCAACCAAGACCGACCTTGTCAGCACACTCAGGAAGAACGCGCCTTGACAGGAACGTTGGTCAGCGTGGAATTGTTCAAAGCTCTGGACTTGGGATACCAACTGTTAGAAGTGTACGAAATTTACCACTTTCCCAAGACAAAAATACCACAAGGGCGACGAGACTCAAAAAGGCATTTTCGTTAGACTACGTGAATGCCTTTTTGAAACTGAAACAAGAAGCCAGTGGCTATCCTTCCTGGTGCGACACTCCCGAAGACCAAAAGAAATTCAAAGAGAAATACTGGGAGCAGGGAGGTATCATTTTAGACCACATCGAGAGAAACGAAGGAAGGCGATCGTTTGCCAAAGTGATATTAAATTGCTTGTGGGGCAAAATGGCACAACGACCGTGTTTACCCAAGACGGAATATTTGACAGAACCTTCCCGCTATTTCCAGATGATTCACGACAAAACCAAATACATGAAACACGTGGACGTCGTTCGAGAGGACTTGATCTTAGTCAATTACGAAGAAGAACTGGACTTTGTAGAAGGCGACGAATTTGGAAATGTCATCATTGCAGCTTACGTGACAGCCCATGCTCGCTTAAAACTGTACGAAGCTTTAGAACTGTTAGGAGATCGTGTGCTGTATTTTGACACGGACAGTTACATCTACATTGATCACCTGGGTCAACCTCACCCTGTCATCGAAGGAGACCGTTTAGGAGCCTGGACGGACGAGCATCCCGACGACAAGATTCTAAGTTTTGCAAGTGGCGGTCCCAAAAATTACGGCTACGAATACCGTGACCCTCAAGGAAAAGTGCACACGGAGCGTAAAGTGAAAGGATTGACTCTCAATTATCGCACCAGTCGACTGGTGAACTTTGGCGTGTTGAAAGAAGCCTTGCACACTGGACATGATGGAAATTTTAAAGTGACCACCCACGAACCACACAAGATTGTACATTTACCAAGAAACCAAATCGTTAGCCGACCCTTGGAAAAAGTCTATCAAATCGTGTACCAGAAGCGAGTTCGGCTTCCCAACCACTTCACTTTACCGTACGGTTACGCTGGTATAAATAAAATGGTTTCAAGACGATAGTCACCAACAAGAAGGATGACTTCGACACAACAAGAATCGACTGAGAAACCCACAGGGAACTTCAAGTTCAAACCATACCATTTTCCTGTTTTCTTGCCTGACTATTGCAGTTGTGCCAGGCGATTGGAAATGTTTCAAAAATGGCCCACGGATAGGGAAGGATTACCTACTGCGAATGTTTTAGCTAGAACAGGATTTGTCTACTTGGGACCTGAGAATGGATTGGGATACAGTGTTTCAGTTGTGGTCTGAAGTTGCGTATGGTTCGATGTATCTACAAAGATTCAGCTATTCTGGAACATACTCAATGGTCTCCTCATTGTCCTTACCTTTCTATGGTTTTTCCACCCATCACACTACGGTTCAGGTATGACGGTACCTTAGAGAAGGTAGTACCGATGTCCAAGAAGAAAGAAAGGAAGACTTCCAAAATTGGTCATAAAAAAAAAGAACGATGTACAAACTCGAGACTTCATTAAGACTAGTATAGAAAGGGACAACGTCCAAGACCGATAGTTGATTGTCACTACAAACGCCAAGCGAGAAAGATGAATACTTTCAAACAGCAAGTTTCATGCAAGAGCAAGCTCGAGTGCGATGCTGTGCCTTGCGATGGCAGGGATGCCGTACGCTATGACCTTAGCGATTCAGTACCACATCATGGAAATTTTGCTACAACTGTACCTACCATGGAAAGTGATGCTGTGCGTGTCAAACCTGATGGATGTGAAAGTGATGCCACTCGTTATCGTACACCTTTTCACTTTACTGGTTTTCATGGTGGATGTCATCCTTATGAAACCATGCGGCTACCACCCTACAGATATCATGTAAAACTGAGCAGACTCCTGCATATTTCACCGTACCCTCATCGAAATGAACCTGTGAAAGACGAATATTCGTTCCCTGTGCATTTGCCTGAATACTGCGACTATGAAAGTCGGATCCAAACCTTCCGAGGAAAATGGCCAAAATATCTGGGAGGACCTACCCCCGAAGAATTAGCTAGAGCTGGATTTATCTACTTGGGTGAAAGGGATAAAGTCAAGTGCTTCAGTTGCGGTGTGTCACTTCACGAGTGGGAGAAGAAAGATTGCGCTTACCTGGAACATGCTCGATGGTCTCCAGATTGTCACTACCTACCTTTAGTGGGACCTCGTCATTGAAGTAGGCATAACATATCGTGTAAGAAACCAGCTACGTGGCTAGGAGTCAAACATTGGACAACCCCTAGACAAGTATTTAAACCCCATATAGAAAATAATATTCAAACATTACCAAACGAATTGAAAGAGAAGATCTGCAAGGACATTTGGCAGGGACTTGCCAGAGCCAAATCTCAATTAGTGACTGTAAAACTTTTGTGTCGAGAACTTCACAAGAGGAAATTGACAAAAGTCAACAAACAAGTCCGATTTTTCTGGATCAAGGGTGCGTTCTTCCTACTATTCCGCTTTGGACCATTTACATTTGAAGATTCTATTGACATTCTTGACCGATTCCTGGAATGGCAGTAGTCAGAAATTACTCACTACGTTCATTACTTTTGCTCTAGGAGAAGTGTTTGACTGACATGGTTATGGATACTTTACAAGAGAACATTTGTGGTTCGTCTGTGGAATTGAGAGAACGCATTTACCGCGAGTTCGTCAAAATACAAGTGAAACGCAAAGAACCATTGCATCCGTTACGTCACCGATATTTGAACCACTGGTACCTAAATGCTATAAGGGGACTGATTCTGATGAAAGTGTTCCAGTGGTCAGACATTGATGAATCGCGTGAAATTCATAAATTTTTGGATGCCACTCATTCAACTTACAAGGTGATCCTAATACACCGAATTCGAACGGACGATTTAGAGGATTACAACAAATCTTTACAAGAACAATTCTTTCTAGTTCAAGAGGAAACTTCTGTGCGACGTGTGGTGTGTGAGTTAGTGACTAAACATTTTTGGTACGGCGGTACTAAAATAAAATCGAAGCTTGAACAGCTTATTACCTGACACCAAAGAGGGTATAAAAACGGACTACCATGCCACGACCTTTATCATTCGTGATACAGCAGATTCCGTGGAAGGAAATCAATGACACTATTCAAACGGTAGAGGATTATGATCGTTTATTACGAGAACTGTGTCCATTGAATTGGGGTCGACGTGTAGTGTGTGTCTTAGTGACTTGCTTTCTGGGATTTCGTTTACCAGCCGATTCCTTGTGGATTCTTTACGAACAGTACATACCACTCCAAAAAGCATGAAAGTGGTCCCTTTAAATGTACACAAGAGACTCATTCTGTTCAAAGCTTTGCGCTTTCATCTTGATACTTCTCAACCTCTACGGGAAAACAAGATTCGTCAACTTTTAGACACTGAAGATGTGTACGACGACGTGTGTGTAGCTTGTGACTTACACCCTCATTGGAAAGATGTACGTGACTGGAAAAGTTGAGGTTTTGAGGCATGGACAAAAAAAGTGGCACACTATGCCAAAGATTTGTAATCCTAAAAAATTAAAACGTTCGGTGAAAAAAGTAACTTTTAAATCAGTGTTAGTGACAGTGCCAGAAGAAGAAGAAGTCGTGACCGAGGAAAACCACTCTCTCCAGGACAGGACCGTGATCGACATCCCCGAAAGGCCATTCCGGGAGGACTCTTGTGTGACTGTGCCAAGGAGTGTAGAGACTCTAAGAACATTACACACTACCTCTACGATTTCACCTCTTGATCATCACAAATGTTGTAGAGACTTGTTTATATTCCACTATGATCGTTTTGATGTGTCTTTTATTCATTTACTTAACCATTTGGCTTTTATGTATTTTTGTCTTTCGTGTTGTTCATCATTAAAGATGACAATAAACGTGTCCTGAAAAAAAGTATAAAAACTCTTGTCTTGTCTATCTTCGTGTCAAAAGTGACATTTCTTACACTACTATGGCAACCTCTACTGTCTCTACTCCCTCTTCCTCCACTGTCAAAGTCATTGACGAACACGTAGATCGGACTAGTTGGGAGGCCTTGTATCTTCGCCATCCCTTTAACATGCTCATTGCCGGACCTAGCCGTTCAGGCAAAACCAAATTTGTCAAACGTTTGATCAAACATAAACATCATTTGATCGATCGTCCACCTCAACGCATCGTGTGGTGTTACAAAGAGTGGCAATCGGCGTACAGCCTTCTGCGAGATAGTCAAGGCGATTCCATCGTCTTTGTGGAAGGCATTCCTGGCGAGCACGACGGGATCGTGTCTGACCCTAGTCAAACTCATTTGGTTATTTTTGACGACATGTTAGGAGAAGACGAAGAAGAAATTAAACTGCGGTTTACGCGCAAAGGGCATCATCGTAATGCCAGTGTCATTTACATCACCCAAAATTTGTTTCAACAAAGTAAAGCCCATCGTACCATCAGTCTCAATGCTCATTACGTTGTCTTGTTTCAAAGGCCTAGAGATAAATCGCAAGTACAAGTCTTAGCCAAACAGTTAGGGACGCCTTGGCTGACAAATGCGTACGACGATGCCACTCAAACCCCACACGCTTATTTCTCGTGGATTTAAAACCCACCACTCCCGATTATTTGCGATTTCGTACCCATCTGTTTCACCACTGGTGCCAAGATGGAGGGCCTGTCGTGTACACGTCCCCTTCGTCGACTTAATCACAATCACCAAAAAAAGTCTATAAAAACCTCGGTCACTTTGGCTCTGTCTCACACATCGTCAACATGACATCCCTTCAGTCTCACCTTCCCATTAAATTGATTCGCGCCTTGTATGGCATCAGTCGCGAAAAAAATCCACAAATACGTGCTTGTGTCTTAGAAGTTAGTCTCAAAGAAGTCTTACGATGGTTTACGGTGACAGCACGTCAATCACTGCAAGGCATCATTCAGATTCCACATCAAACCAAACGTTTTTTTGAGAGAAACAAAGTCGCCTTGACGCAACTAGCCGATCCTTGCATTGACACTCAAACCAAAAAGCAAATCATTTTGAAACCTGGAGGGAGCGGTTCTCTAGGAGGTGTCATCATTCGTTCCCTCTTAAAATGGGATCCCAATGCGCCCAAAGTCGTCCCCAAGAAAAAAGCCATGCCCAAACGTACCCAGAAGAAAAAGAAAAAGAGCAACGGTGTCAAGACCAGGTCACAGCCTCAGAAAAG
>JAECUM010024944.1:0-36804 GCA_016617855.1 Megalonaias nervosa | reverse complement strand
CTGTTACTGGTGTGATAGAGGAAGTAAATGTATACATGAAGAGGTGGAATCAAGAGTTTAGTACATGCAGAGGGCACAAATATCCAGATAAAGGTAGATCAAAGTGATTAAAGCATAAAAATATGAACATTCCTGACTTTTTGAAAATAGAAAAAAAAGCATTTGCCCCAGACTAGCAATTTGGAAAAAATTTACTTGCCAGGTAGTCAAAAATTTGTAGTCTAAGATGTTGGGCTGTGGGATTTGATCAGCCACGTCAGAAGTTCAAAGGTCAGTGTGTCAGTGTGATTGGAAGAAGAGAAATGGTTTCCACAAAGTAACATCAGTTGCACATAACATACCGGAACCAATCTTTGTGGATAGCAAGCACATGGTGTAAAGGAGAAGTCTATCCATTACATTATTTCTATATCACAGACCCGAAACAAACTTTGTGGATAGCTTGCACATTGGGCAAGGTAGAAGCATTTTAATTTATGTTTAATATTCCAGAGTTAATTAAGGTCTCTGTGACTTCAAGAAGAAAAATGGTTTCTTCATAAAAGTTTCACTTCTTCACCAGAATTTGTGGATGACTGTGCAGAGATGCTCCCAGGGCATGCCATTGCATAATTCACACAAAATTTGTACGAATTCATTCTCTTGGAAAGCAGTGATGTGTGAAAACTTCCGCAAATTATTTTTAAGTCTCGCATACAAAAATTTACTCAGTGCAGTATAGAATTTTATCCAGCCATTCACCCTTAAAGTGCTTTTCATGACAATAGAAATATTGTAGCACATATCACAATGTGTATTTTTTCATAACTGTGGAAACATTTTATTTCTTTGGCTTGACATGAATGGTTGTGAACTATTGGGCCCTGTAATTTTGAGCCTTGCATCAATGAAGTTTTACGGATGTGCTTTGTAATACAGGCTGTCTAGAAGACTCAAAATGGTTTCCCAGCATGGTTCATCTTTTGATGATGATTTCCTTCAGTAAATATTGGCTGATCATAGTGATGAAGGCAATTTAATTTTAAAGTTAGGAAGTATATCAAATCATTGGAACTGGGAAAGTATTGATGCAGATACCTGTGAGTGATTTTGAGCCTGAAAATGGTGCTAAATACAAGTTAGATGTACATGCTGGATGGACAAAAGCAGACGGTATGGTAGTTAAACCCTCATTTCTGTGATATTTCAAAATTAAATTTAGAAAAGGCAGACAAACAAACCAAATTAAAAAAAAAGACAATTTAAAAGTAGAGTGCACTTTTTGTTTATTTCTCATCACATTTTAGTCCAGTAGGATCATGTTCTACTTAAAATTCTAATACAGCATTATGGAAATGCAGATCTGGCATATTAGACAGTGGATTGCTAATTCAAGAAAGTTAAACTTTGCCAAAGTTTCTGAAAATTTTTATTTTGGAGCAGAAGTATCCAACAGACAATACCTGTGAGCTGTGGCAAATTTCACATAGCAACCATAAAGAACAGTTTTCAGACTTACTCCAGCTGTCTGAGCTAGCTATGTATGCGCCCCCTCAGACAGCAGACTGTGAAAGTGGGTACTCAGTACAAAACAATATTCATACACAGATATGGAACAGATTAAGCTCAGAAACAACCAACAAATGAATGCTTAAACAACTATTGGTAACATCTTTTAAAGATTTTGATTTCAATATGGGTTGTACAGAGTGGAGCAGGAAGAAAGAAATAGCTATTGAAGTGTTTTGTAAATATTGAACTATGGTCATTTCCTCCTCCCTGTCAATTTTGCTCTTCTCTCCCCTTATTTATCTGCATTGAATAAAAAAAGAAGTCTTTTGATTTTGGAATCAAACTGTCAATTGTCAAAGTCACTGACTGAAATGAGAAAAATGTTTTTGCATAATAACTTTAGTACTAGACCATGTACCTTAACCTAAGTTGGGAGCAGGGGGAGGGGGAGCTTCCATTTAAAGGTAATGGAAGAGGCCTGTTGATTTGGGGATGCAAAGGTCAAATGTCAGGGTCATTGTGGATTTAAGAAATGGGATTTGCATAACTTTTGTTCTAGAGTTAGTTCCTTGAGCAAAATTTGAATGTTTTGAAATTAGGATAATAAAAAAACCCTATATATTCTTGGGTCAAGAGGTCAGAATCCATGGAGATTGCAAGTCTGATAAGAAAATAATGGTTTCTGCATGGTAACTTTTTAGTGCGTACACCAGAGGTCCAGGTCGGAGAGACCTATTGGTCAGTAATCTCCAGAGTCAGCCATGCCCTATTAGTGCCTACATAGTGGACTTTTAAACATGGGAAGGGCATATAGTGTTGTTGTACTCTTGTTTTAGTAAAGAATCTTGCAGTTTTCAATGGTACCTGAATTATCACTTTCCCACAGATATCATGTTTTCTCAGTAATGTGCAAATACCACTAATCCAGTCATCATTCTGTTGCCTGTAAGGGCTTTTTAAGCAGTGTATTTAAATCTTGTCTTGGGGCATACTGTTTTATGAGAGGGCATTTGTATGAACACCAGTGGTGCATTTTAAGATCATAATTATCTGCTTTGCTTTTAATACAGACACAACACATTTACTTTTGTATTAAGTATAAAATAAACTTTAAAATATAAGGAATAAATAGTAAACAGAAATTTTGTTGCGAGATTAAGTTAAAGTGATCTAGCTTGAGAAGGAAACAGGAAAGGACACAGAGGGCAATGGGAGGCCATTGGGGGTGAAGGGGAAACAGAAGGGAACTCGGCATTATCTCCGGAAGTTATGCTGTATTGGCCAACTTATAAATTAGTGTTCATCCATCTCCACACAGAATAAAACTGATTGATAATGTTGACTTGAAATTATAAATGTAAAGAGCAGAATGGACCTTTATTTGATGACAAATAATGAAATGGAAAATTTATGTCAGTGCAGTTTGCATTTAATTTAGTAAATGCAATGTATTTCTCTTGTATTTCAGAGAAAACCGGTAGAGAAAATTGAGTTTAGGATAAAGGATCCATCAGCAGGGACATATTTTCAGAGACCTTTACATTCCAGATTAGAGAAAAAAGAACAGGTAACTTTAAATAGGGATTTCACTCACATGCAAATTTTGTATGTGCAGGGGCTTTTGTAATTACCATAATAGTAAATTGCCAAGCTTCACTTATATAATCAAGCTTCATCATGTAATTCATTCATTCAATATGGAGTGCTAAGCTTGTGAAACAAAGGCAATGTGGTTAACTCTGGATATTGGTATAGTATGTTGTATAAAATAATAATTGGTCTGAAAAGCCAAATAACCATCTATTTTTATTACACCTTTAATTTTAATGTTTTCACTGCATTGCAACCCAAAATGTTTACCATATATACTTGCTTATAAGATGAGTCCAACTGCAAACTGCAAAGCCTCACATCTGCCATGGCATAATGAGCTGGCAGATCTGGGTCTGTGCCATTTGTTAGAAATAATCAGTAGAATAAACAAAATAGACTTTGGTCTGCTGGCACATTATGCTATGGCAGATCAGGATCTTTGTTGTTTGCCATTTGACTCAACTTATAAGCAAGTATAAATGGTATTAAATCAGTGATAGACCAATGCATAAAAAAATGGAAACAGCTCTAATTATGTTCATGATTTATATATGCATCCTCATAAATTTAAGCAGTGTTTAAACAACAAAAGGGCATCATTTATTTGCCAAACAATTGCTGGTGCTTATATACATCTTCAAACATCATGTTTTTTTAAGTTGTCACATCAAATTAGAATTAACTGTTAATTAGTCATAATGGTTTCTTACCTAAGTATAGCTACTAGCTCTTCCACTGATCGGCCATGGGTGACAAAAAATATAAAAGGGGAGCGACATGGGGAGAGAAAATGAGGCACGTCACATGGATGGATTGCAACGTACTTGTCTATGACCTGGTAGCCTGAGTCCCTGACAGCCCTGTGACTATATATGGAAATGAAAATATCTCCTCTTTCAATACAAAGGGTCATCTGAGTTTGATTTTGCAGCATGATCTAAAAATCAAGTGCTTACATGATCATGATGAGGATTTTGGGCTCACAGGAAACTATGATTTTCACACTGTCACTCATTCTGAAGGTGTGTATGTGTGTGTTATTCATTAAATGTATCATGGATTTGTTCAGTTATGTTTTCTGAAGAAATTTTTGGGTGACAAAGAACAGATTAATGTGATAATAAGTTAGCTTGCTTAACACTGCAGTCTATGAAATGGTGAACTGTCTTATTATAGCTAATATTGGTCATTTAAATTTGTATTGTCTACTTTATACATTATATCAATACATTGATGCATTTTCATAACATTATGCACAGGGCCTGTAATGAGAACATGTCTGTCCAGTTTAATTTATTTTGTTTTGTTCAGTTAAGGACTGTGTACTTGTGTATTTAATGATTTTGTTAGTCTTACAAAATGTGTTTTGAATACAAGTGTTGTATATGGATGTAAAGAAATTGTTTACATCTGGTCTTACGAAGCAGTGACATAATTTACCTTATTATATGCTCATTTTTGTGTCTGTTAACTTTCCAGTGTCAGAATTGTGCAGTATTTTACGATACTAAACACCTTCATATTGCATGCACGTGTACAACACGTGCCTAAAAATAGTATAGTGTATTAGTAATTACTGTGCAAACAAACCATGTACACTTGTGTAGTAGATGCTTTAGGTTTTGGTTGATTAAATTTCTTTGTGAATGATCTGAAGCAGCTGTTTCATCCTTTTGAAAGTATAGATGATAAAGTTAATGATGTCAACAAGTTCACTGAGTCCGAAATAAAACTTTCAAACAAGCAAACAAGCCTTAGGTAGTTAAGCAAAATGAGCATATGATAAAAAGGTTACTGCATTTGTATGGGAAAATATGAACTTGTTTTTTCTGAAGTACAATGAAAGTTTAATGTATGTACCTGAAGAACATCCTTGATGATGATGTAAAAGTGCTTGAAGGAAAGAAGTATGAACATGTTACTAATTTCCTGTTGAATTTAAGAAAGGTCTATATATGAACTAGCACATGGACACAATAACTTGTATTATATATATATATATATATATATATATATATATATAAAATCCCCAATTCATAACTTCAGAATTGTTCACTGCCAAACCCTTAAAAGATATTCACTTGTCATTACAACAGGAGTAATCAGCTGTGTAATCTGAATCTCATGAATTCCTGGTATTATCCTTATCCCTCTGTTGTCACAACTTGAAACCATTGAGATCATAATCCAAGAAAGTTCTTCTGTCCATGTGGTTAAGGCATTGGACTATAAAGTTGTAGGTTTGATTTTCACCATCTGATCAGCCTGGATCAAGCACCAAATTTCTCAAGTCATGGGTTTCTTTCCTTTTGGTAATTAAATGTGTAACTATTTCAGGAGGAAAGCATATTGTTTGTTTTTAGTCTTAAAAGCTAAAGATACAAATATATATTTAAGATAGTATGTGAATAATGCCACTGAATATATATGACATGTCTTAAAAACTTAAAATAATGTACAATGCATGTGATAACATATAAATAACAAATGTTTCCACACTTTAATGCAACAATAACTAGCAACTGTCAAACTCTATTTAATGAAACTTATTAACCCTGAATAAAAATTCAAAACATTTGAGATGTTACAAAGTTTTAGCAATAATTCTCTACATATGATTTTATAAACTTGGATATGATTTTTACAAGAATATGCTTGTAAAACACATGTAATTAAATATGTGAAGAAATTCAGATACATTTATTGGTATGCATCAGAGACACTTCTATAGTACAAGTCACATGGGTCATGTATGCACATTTACTCATTTTAAATTAAATATAAATTGTTCTTTTAAAATTTAACACTAATTTTCTTTAACCCAAGTCTATTCAATCCTGATTATTGAATGCTCTGCACCTTAACTATCGCCAAGAAACTTCCAGATGAAAATTATCAATTACTACAGACTTTTACAATGATGGCCATGTACTATACTTTGGTCAAAATAAGAGCATGTCGAGTGGAATTGTCACAGTCAAGGGTAGTATGAATTTGTTTATCAATATGTGCAGCTTTCATTGTGACATCACAGCGCATGACATTCAGTCCGGATTGTACTGGATCACACCTTTAGGTTCATTTTGTCCAAAAATTTCTATGTACTTTAACATTGATTTTACCATATGCACCTCTTGGGGTGTTTAAATAATGACCTTCCAAAGGAATATGGATGTATACGAATCCAAATGAAGTGAATACTTGCCACTTAAAGGTATGTAGAATCAAATTCTATAAAATGACACTCATTACTGAAATAGTCGATGTTGAATGCCTATATGACCTGTTACGTGTAGGCTTGTACAAATGTAACAGAAGAAAAGAGTGAAGTCAACAAGCTTTGTATATTTTAACAAAATAATTTATTTCCCTAGAAAACAATGTAAAAATTGGTAAATAGGACTTACAGTTTGTGAATATAATCCAAAATTTGATCCTAAGAATGAAAACACAAGTCCTATTACTAAATAGTTCTATTAGAATCCAGGTTCGAATCTCGACGACGAACAAATATGGAAGGCGATGACGTCAGATGTGGTCCAATGTACGAATATCAACAATTCCTCAATTGAATCTCAGTCTTTGTTTCCGAATAATTCCAGAATAAATTTCCATGAATATCTTTCAGAATTTTTATAAGAAAGTCAACTTGTTGAGTTTCCAGGAGAATACATTATTAAATCAAAAAAATCAGATGAAAAACAAACAATCTGGCAACAAATAAAAATAACACCTTGTTCCTTCAAGATGTTAAAACGACTCTCCCAGAAGAATATTAAGAATGCGTATTTAAACCCCAAAAACATCATTTCAAGTCTCGCGAGATGGGTCATGTGGTCTCTTACTACAAGAAATCCATCACGTACGCCAGTGTAACCCCACTTAAAAACCAATCATAAATAAACGTTGCTTACACATGGTGATCACGCAAGGAAAGTATGGTCCCGATATTGACCAATCATTTTAACTGCCTGTTTACGACTTCCCAACCTAAGACGAACTAGGTTAACTAAAAATAATTCTCATGTAACACTTTTACGTCTGAAATAAATAACATTTAATAAAAGAAAATATCTAATTACTGAAAAAGAATTTTGAATCCTTTCAATAATCATTACAATAAAATGTAATGAAACAAAAAATAAAATAAAATAAGAATTTTAAAACTAACACACAAGCAATTTAATTACATATACGTAACAGACCCGTGTGACTTGTACTATAGTTTGTCAACCAAGAAATAGTTATTAGTAAATTCCCACACAACTTGTTGCAAGTCTAATCAAAATTGATTTAGAAATAATTGGTTTCTAGAGTGTTCACAGTTTCAATCAAACAGATGCAGGATCACCTCATTAATATGAGTGGATGTTGCTCACAATTGAACTCATTGGAGATTTTTGATAATACAAACTTGCAAAGCAAAAAGGACCAGAATTTATATATAAATATGGACCTTAAAGTTTTCACAAGCTCAGCCAATCAGATGCAAGACCACCTCATTAATGTACATGGATTTTGCTCATAATTAAACTCATCCAAGATCTTGCTGACACAAGCTTGTATGCCAGGTCTGATAAAAATTTGATTAAAAATAAAGAGGCTTCCACAGTGTTCACAAGATCAACCAATCAGATGCAACATTACCTCATTAGTTTGCATAGGTGCCAGTTATCACTTGACTAATTGAAAATCTTGATGATATTTAGTTTACACAGCAAGTCTTGCCAAGACCTGATCAGAAATATGGCCTCTAGATTGTTCACAATTTCAACCAGTTAGATGCAAGATCACCTCAGTAATATGCATAAATGTTACTCATAACAGAACTCATCCAAGATCTTGATATATACTTGCATACCAAGTCTGATCGAAATTTGATCAGAAATTAAATCTCGTTAGTGTTCACAGATATGTCTGTGTTAACAGGTGGCTGTGTGACAAACACAGAGCCATACTATAAGCTCACTTGGCCTTTTGATCATGTAAGCTAAAAATTATAAATGACAGTAGTATGTAGAGGTAAATGTTATGCAAATTTAATAATTTAATAAACCACAATTTTATTATTGGAATGATTAATGACATCTATTAGATAAAAGGGCAGTGTATTTTAAAGCATTTTATGACTAACTTAGATAGGGAATCAACAATTTGATTTATGAGAGACTGACTTTGTTTGACTGAAGAATCATCACACAGCTTGCATAGGATGGATTCAAATAATTTTCCACATTTCATTAAATGATAATAAGCTCACACATTATACCAGTTTTATTACGTATTTTCACACATATATCCAATGGGTTATACAGGATTTTACATACACCTCACCCCCCACCCCCCATGTGAGGGGTATTTTAGATGGGCTATATAAGTTTTTTTTAAACTTTATACATATAATATTTAATTATTGTGTGATAATGACTTCTAAAAGTTTGTTTATGTTGAACAGAATGACCACGAAGTGGTTCAACACAATGTTAAGAGACTGCAGTATGCACGTTAAACCTGATGGAATAATAGCAATATGGCCACTAGCAGAATTAACTGTTGCTTGCACTGTCAGATTATTGTGTGCAGCCATGGTATCAAAAATCAGTAGCAACTTCGGTGAAATAAACACACCTGGGCATGTTCTGTAGCATTTGTCTATCCACATATTCATCACATCCTTATTCATCCATCCTTTTTGTTGCAGTGGATGACAATGCCAGCTGGCAGTTTTATGTGGGGCATTGTGACTGTTTTGGATATTGCCATACGTTTTATTTTGTTTCGGTTTGCAGTACATGCTAAAACCACAGTAAAACAAGTATGCTCATGCCCTGTTTTTGTCACAACTGTTTTAATTCCCATTGCTGCCACTGAATGTGTAGGCGGTATGTAAAAAGGACATGGATACCTCATCCATGTGATGTGGCTCTTAGCGAATGTAGTTGATTCATGTGAGATTATGTTGGGGGGGGTGTGCAATATAAGCTTGGGCTGGTATACTAAATATTTTTTGATACTATTAATGAATTTCTTTGGGGCATATGCATGGGCAGGGTATATGTTTGAAAATGCATACCTTATTTTTGGTGAATCCTGTGCTCTGTTTACAGGGAAACTTAAAATTTGAGAGATGGAGCTTCTAACAGCAACCATTATGAATTTCTCTTTTATCACATCAATCAATGTAAACGTAAAAATAGTAACTATGCGTGATATAAAAATTAAGAAATCATAATTTTCAGATGTTTTTTTCACACAAATGTACATGTAGTTATACTGCTCAGGTGGCCTAATGGTTAGAGTGTTTGCTCCAGGTGTGGGAGGTCGCAGGTTCAAACCCCAGCCAAGTCATTCCAAAGACTTAAAAGAATGGTATAAACAGCTGCCTCGCTAGGCGCTCAGCATTAAGAGCTTAGTGTTAGGACTGGTTGGCCTGGTGACTGGGTGGGACATAACGCTACATGTCTGCGGCATGATGTCCCAGTGCTAGACATCACTATAAACTGCCACACTGCAGACATCGTAGTGAGGTGACTGAAAAAATTTTCAAGCTATGTTAAAAATCCAAAAACACACACCTACATACTTTCATAGGCAATGTGCCTTTGTTATAGTTTTTGCTGTTGGGCAGATGCCAGTCAGGTGTGAAGTCTCAGGTATATTTGGTCCTTGGGAGAATAAGTTGCTCAGTGACATGTATAATACAGAACCTGATGTAGAGCAACCATTTGCAGCTGTTTTTAGAGATTTGCAGAAAGAAAGTCACAGTTATTATTTCCCACTAAGTTGTCCTACAAGACTCAGGATCACTTGCATACCATTGTATATTTCATTAATTAATTATAGGATCACTTGCATACCATTGTATATTTCATTAATTAATTACAGGATCACTTGCATACCATTGTATATTTCATTAATTAGTTACAGGATCACTTGCATACCATTGTATATTTCATTAATTAATTACAGGATCACTTGCATACCATTGTATATTTCATTAATTAAGTTGCAAGCTTAATACTTAGACAGCAAGGGAGTGTTCATATTGCAATACATGATAACTATTTTGTTTGCAGGATGTTATTTGTCCTGATGGGGAAAATGTCTGCCAAGAGGGGGAGACTTGCTGTAAAGGATTAGAGGGGACATGGGCATGCTGCCAGAGTAAGAATGCTGTTTGCTGTGATGACCATTTGCACTGTTGCCCACAGGGCATGAATTGTGATAGCAAGCATCAAAAATGTGTAATGGGTAGTCTGCGCATAGACTGGATGATGAAACACTCTTCAAAAAAGTCAGAGGCTACGATCACGAATAAAAATTTATGTCCAGATAGTAGTTCAGTGTGCTTATCAACTAGTACTTGCTGCCAGTTAGCCATTGGTAATTGGGGATGTTGTAATATTGAGAGAGGAGTGTGTTGTGATGACCATCTCCACTGTTGTCCAGAGGGATTCAGGTGTGAACTAAAGCAAAAAAAATGTGTTAGAGGAAATTTTATTTTGGATATGTTGCAGAACACTCCTGCCATTAAAACAGCTGATCTTACTTTAAGACCTATGGTGACAAAGAATTCAAGCACGATGAATACTGACCTTAAAAATGTAATTTGTCCAGATGGGGAACATGAATGTCCAAGTGGGAATACTTGCTGCCAACTGGCCAGTGGTCAGTGGGGATGCTGTCCTTTAGAAAAAGCTGTTTGCTGTAGTGATCATCTCCACTGTTGTCCCCATGGCACAAAATGTGATGTTTCTGAAGGAAAATGTATACAAGGAGAAATTGTGACAGATTGGTTTGAGAAAACACCTGCCTCAAAAAGTGACAATTTATCAGTTGAGTCTGTAGTTTGTCCAGATGGAGAACATGAATGCCCAGATGGCAATACCTGTTGCAAACTAGCCAGTGGAGATTGGGGATGCTGTCCTCTAGAGAAAGCTGTTTGCTGTAGTGATCATCTCCACTGTTGTCCCCATGGCACAAAATGTGATGTTCCTGAAGGAAAATGTATACAAGGAAATATTGTGACAGATTGGTTTGAAAAAACACCTGCCTTAAAAAATGACAATTTATCAGTTGAGTCTGTAGTTTGTCCAGATAAACAGCATGAATGCCCAGATGGCAATACCTGTTGCAAACTAGCCAGTGGAGATTGGGGATGCTGTCCTCTAGAGAAAGCTGTTTGCTGTAGTGATCATCTTCACTGTTGTCCCCATGGCACAAAATGTGATGTTTCTGAAGGAAAATGTATACAAGGAGAAATTGTAACAGATTGGTTTGAGAAAACATCTGCCTCAAAAAAGGACAATTTATCAGTTGAGTCTGTAGTTTGTCCAGATAAACAGCATGAATGCCCAGATGGCAATACCTGTTGCAAACTAGCCAGTGGAGATTGGGGATGCTGTCCTCTAGAGAAAGCTGTTTGCTGTAGTGATCATCTCCACTGTTGTCCCCATGGCACAAAATGTGATGTTTCTGAAGGAAAATGTATTCAAGGAAATATTGAGACAGATTGGCTTGAGAAAACACCTGCCTCAAAAAAGGATAATTTATCAGTTGAGTCTGTAGTTTGTCCAGATGGAGAGCATGAATGCCCAGATGGCAATACCTGTTGCAAACTAGCCAGTGGAGATTGGGGATGCTGTCCTCTAGAGAAAGCTGTTTGCTGTAGTGATCATCTCCACTGTTGTCCCCATGGCACAAAATGTGATGTTTCTGAAGGAAAATGTATACAAGGAGAAATTGTGACAGATTGGTTTGAGAAAACACCTGCCTCAAAAAAGGACAATTTATCAGTTGAGTCTGTAGTTTGTCCAGATAGACAGCATGAATGCCCAGATGGCAATACCTGTTGCAAACTAGCCAGTGGGGATTGGGGATGCTGTCCTCTAGAGAAAGCTGTTTGCTGTAGTGATCATCTTCACTGTTGTCCCCATGGCACAAAATGTAATGTTTCTGAAGGAAAATGTATACAGGGAGAAATTGTGACAGATTGGCTTGAGAAAACACCTGCCTCAAAAAAGGACAATTTATCAGTTGGGTCTGTAGTTTGTCCAGATGGAGAGCATGAATGCCCAGATGGCAATACCTGTTGCAAACTAGCCAGTGGGGATTGGGGATGCTGTCCTCTAGAGAAAGCTGTTTGCTGTAGTGATCATCTCCACTGTTGTCCCCATGGCACAAAATGTGATGTTTCTGAAGGAAAATGTATACAAGGAGAAATTGTAACAGATTGGTTTGAGAAAACATCTGCCTCAAAAAAGGACAATTTATCAGTTGAGTCTGTAGTTTGTCCAGATAAACAGCATGAATGCCCAGATGGCAATACCTGTTGCAAACTAGCCAGTGGAGATTGGGGATGCTGTCCTCTAGAGAAAGCTGTTTGCTGTAGTGATCATCTCCACTGTTGTCCCCATGGCACAAAATGTGATGTTTCTGAAGGAAAATGTATACAAGGAAATATTGTGACAGATTGGCTTGAGAAAACACCTGCCTCAAAAAAGGACAATTTATCAGTTGGGTCTGTAGTTTGTCCAGATGGAGAGCATGAATGCCCAGATGGCAATACCTGTTGCAAACTAGCCAGTGGAGATTGGGGATGCTGTCCTCTAGAGAAAGCTGTTTGCTGTAGTGATCATCTCCACTGTTGTCCCCATGGCACAAAATGTGATGTTTCTGAAGGAAAATGTATACAAGGAGAAATTGTAACAGATTGGTTTGAGAAAACACCTGCCTCAATTAAGGACAATGTATCAGTTGGGTCTGTAGTTTGTCCAGATGGAGAACATGAATGCCCAGATGGCAATACCTGTTGCAAACTAGCCAGTGGAGATTGGGGATGCTGCCCTCTAGAGAAAGCTGTTTGCTGTAGTGATCATCTTCACTGTTGTCCCCATGGCACAAAATGTAATGTTTCTGAAGGAAAATGTGTACAAGGAGAAATTGTAACAGATTGGTTTGAGAAAACACCTGCCTCAAAAAATGACAATTTATCAGTTGAGTCTGTAGTTTGTCCAGATGGAGAACATGAATGCCCAGATGGCAATACCTGTTGCAAACTAGCCAGTGGGGATTGGGGATGCTGTCCTCTAGAGAAAGCTGTTTGCTGTAGTGATCATCTTCATTGTTGTCCCCATGGCACAAAATGTGATGTTTCTGAAGGAAAATGTATACAAGGAGAAATTGTAACAGATTGGTTTGAGAAAAGACTAGCTACTCTAAGGGTTGGTTCGGATGTCCAATGTGGCCAAAGTCCTTCTGGTTACTATGGATATTGTCCAGCAAACAACACATGTTGCCTAGTAGCTGAAGGTGTATGGGGATGCTGTCCTTTAGAAAATGCAGTGTGCTGTAATGATAAGTTGCATTGTTGTTCATCAGGAACACACTGTGACTCCACAGGAGGAATATGTGTTAAAGGAGATCTCAGGATTGATTGGATCTTGACTGAGCCAGTAGTGTATAAAGACAAACCTATCCAGAATGTTGTCTGCCCTGGAGGATTATATCAATGTCCAAATGAATACACATGTTGCCCATTGACTGGTGGTCAATGGGGATGCTGTCCGTCACCTAAAGCTGTTTGCTGTGATGATCATTTTCACTGTTGTCCTCATGGAATGACCTGTGTTGTTGCTATGGGTAAATGCATTTTAGGAGATTCTGTCATAGACTGGTTGGAAAATGTACCTGCCTCCAAAAGAGATAACATCATAATTGAGAATGGTAGGAAAAGACTTGGTGTCTCAGATGTCATCTGTCCAGATGGGTCATGTTGTGAAGATGGGGAAACTTGTTGCCTGATGTCAGAATCACAAGACCACAAGTACAAGACCTATGGTTGTTGTCCTCTACCAGATGTAAGATATTTTTACTCTTTCGGCAGCGCTTAGCTAGTAAATCTGTTCAAGAATGGATGGGTTTTGAAAATTTTTCATCCTTGTTGACATTCTCAGAAATGATTTTGACGCTCATTGAACTTCTGCATTAGTTGTTGTTTTTAGCTGAATTATTTTGTATACTCTTTACTTTGAGCTCAAAATTGTATTCTAGTTTGCTATTATTTTTATCTTACTGGCACTGGCCTTAGCAAATAGAAGGATCTTTTCAGCACCATTTCTAAAGAAGACATAGTATTCATTAGAACCTAGGAGGAAGTCCATTCATATTTACTTTGGTACAGTGTAGCCACATTTATCTGACATTCAAAGTGGATTGACCACATTTCTCTTGTGTTGGTGTAGATTCTGATTAAGTGCTCTTATGTGACACATGCTGTTGTAATAATATGTCACTTAACTGCACAGGCATGATACAGGAGTCAACATGGCTAAGTTTGGATTAGCTTGTATATTCAGCTGTATCCTGAAATGATTTATGACAAGTAGTTACAATCCATTCATCATCAGTAAAAGTCTAATGCACCATAGCACAGTGTAGCTTGGGCCTGATTCCACAAGTAACACTTGGATATGTCACAGTTTAGTAGGGTCTGTGACTCAGTGGCCGCTATACAGGCACAATAGAAGATGGTCAATACACTTTTGGCATACTGTATAGGAACATCTTGGCATCTTGATATACAATGTGAAGGAACAGATTTCTTTCTAGAACAAGTCTTTGTTTATATGTCTCAGTATTTGTACATACAGTTTAGTCTGATTCATCATCAGATTAATGTTGTATAAAAATTTAGATTTACATCCATCAAGATTTCAATAGATTAAGTTCATCTAGTCATATCTTTAGGATATCCTATCATAAACGGACATATTTAGTTAGTGTTTGATTAATTAAATTGATCTACTTTCTTAATATGGGTTTAAAATTTATAGTGACTCTCAGAAGCCCATATATGCTTCATCGCTTTATTGGATATGCTGATGTATTTGGTGCCAACTGTATATTTGTATATTATTAACTATATCTGACTGTAATTTAAGGCTGTTTGCTGCTCAGATGGTAAGCACTGCTGTCCTGAGGGGACTTATTGTGATATGATAAGAAAAGTGTGTGTTGAAGAAGGGACCAAGTTTCACTTTCCATGGTTTTTTACACACAAGCCAAAGTCTACTCCAGCAGCTATGGTGAACTCAACACCCTCTCTTCATTTGACATCTGTAACATGTCCTGATGGGTCAGAGTGTCCAATTGGAAAATCTTGTTGTGGTCAGGACATTGGACAGTTGGGATGTTGCCCATTCTCTAGTGTAAGTTGCTGACTGATAACCATAGTGAAAACTCATTCAGATCCATACTACACATACATCTAAGTATCTCAACAACTGTTATATATTATTTGACATAACACCTGCACATGCCTCTGTAATGGCACAACCCATACATTTTAGTCAAAACTCTTGAAAGAAATCCACATCTGAGTGCCTATTTCCCAATCTTAACACATCTTGTTAGATGGAAGCAGCAGTTAGAACCAGACTTAATTCCTTGTAACACAACACTTTGCATGTCAGGTGTCTTGTTACTACTTAACAGATGTAATAGTCTCAAAAAGAAAAGCAACATATTTCTTTATTCATTGAGACAATACTGGGAGAACAAGACACATGCAAAAAGGATAGCACCTAATATATGCAAAGGGGAACATTGGTTATGATATATTGTTGGTGTGTTCTTATTAAGATATTTTTCTAACTCATGAAATATTTCCAGAAAATTATTTGTATTCAGTGCATAGTGATGTCAAATATATTATTAAGGAACAGATTTTCCCTGTTATTCCTTGAAATAGTTAGTCTGGATTGATTTCTTTCTTAATCCATTCAAAAGGGGTTGGGACAAAATTTTCTTCCTTATATTGCGATTTTGAAATTTTTTACTCTTTGGTTGGCATCAATGAATTTTTCACTGAACTTTCAATAGGAATCAAGATGCTGTAATTTCTTCATTGTTGTCCTCAGAACCACTGGTTACAGGATGGTGCTTTTTGCTTGTCAGGGAACTTGAAGCACCGCAAGCACTACAGAAGCAGGCAACTTTTTGCACTTTGTGCAATTAAAATAGCATTTGCACTACAAGTAAATTATAGTAAATGATACCAAGTTGATGTGAAATATTGCATAATTTTATATGGTGCAGACCCTAAGGAGGGCAGATCAAACCCACCAGAAATGTGATAGTACATTGAAAATGAAGATTTCTCCACGTAAAAAATGATGCCTAGAGTACTGAAAAGTGTAACTGTAAATGCAAATACCATTAAGAAATTGAGGGCTAGGTGTGAAACTGCATTTTTTAATTTAATATACATACCTTGTCTTGTCTATCATTATATATATATATAAGGGTGGTTGTATTAGAAGGGATTTAAACCTACTGTCTTCACTACATGGTATTTTCATGATATGAACCCATTTTATTATCAAGTTTGCATTGTATACCAGTGAAAAAACACCTGGTTGACAACTGACACACACTAGTTAAATGTTATGCAGCATTGAACTTTGGTGCTTGTTGGGGGGAAGAAAATGCATGCCAGTTTATTCTCAAGGTGTGGATCTGCATCTATTCAACCCAGGTATGAGGAAGTAGTCAAGTTTCCTCAGCAAAGCCAGCTTTTACCAAGTCAGGACAGGTGGATAAGTGGTTTTCCTGACCCCAGCATTTCCAGTGTATAGAATATGAATATGTTTTCTCATTGCAGGGAGTATGCTGTTTAGATGGGTTGCACTGCTGTCCACAGGATTCAGTCTGTGATCCTGTGAAGAGTACATGCATTGCTATGGATACCAATGCACAAACAGACTGGTTTCCTGTTGAATCAACCAAAAGGAGTTCCTCCGTGGTAAATTCTGTAGATACCAGCCTTCAAGCAGTCATATGCCCGGATAAGAAGTCACAATGTCCTACTGGAGATACATGTTGTCGTCTTTCTGACCAGACATATGGATGCTGTCCATATCCAAATGTAAGCTTTCATCACCTATACCTTAAAAATGAAGTTATATTTAGGAATTCAGAACATAGTAACTGCAGTGTTTACCAAATTTGCTTTGTACCTGTGTTGTACAGGATTTGATTCCCAATTTTGTTATTTACAAGATATTAACTGCCCAACATCATTTGATAATTTTCCTTCAGGTTCTTTTTTAACCTATTGTCTTCTGCTATTTTGAAAGCTGTGTAACACCATGGCTGATTAAATTTTGTGTCCAACCATTGTACAGGACCAGTGGTTTCAGAAAATTCACTTGTCCTACATGCATTTTCACTTGTCCCAAACTTTTAATCCTTTGACTAGGTTGAGCAAGAAGTGTGCATTTTAATCCATTTATAAACAAAGGAAGCAATGATCATTAGCAATTTCTCATACTTAGAGCATAAACATCTTCAGAGTTCAAAATTTTCAGCAATATCACACTGCCTTCATCAGTGACTAATCTTGATCATTTGACCTATAGTGGTCATGTGATACAAGGAAACTGGTGTAGATGGGTGGTAATTCAGGCCCTTCATCCCTGTTTAGTGTTGGCCTCTAATGTCATATTTCGATTGCCTCCTTCACCTACCTTTCCAAATATTGTCTTCTGATGCGATCACCTTGGTTTGGTTGGGGATGATGGAATGCTTCATATTGCTACAAATACTTCGTATTGCTACAGTATTCATGTACGACAGATGACTCAACAGGGTACATGAACATTGTAGCAATATGGGACATTTTATTTGTATTTCATTTCATTCTCATTTAGTTTTAAAATGGCCTTTCCTTGTGGAGTGTTAACAACTTGATCATCAGGGATCATGCTGTCTAATATCATGTATGTACTGTGCCACACGGGCATTATGAGATATCATGTATGTACTGTGCCACACGGGCATTATGAGATAATATCATGTATGTACTGTGCCACACGGGCATTATGAGATAATATCATGTATGTACTGTGCCACACGGGCATTATGAGATTCAAAACTGTCATGAGACTTGCTTGATAAAATCCTGAATTTTTCAGTTCCATTGACAAATACACAGGCTGAATCTCCAACCTGTACAAGTTTGAGATATTGTTTGCAATAAAAATTATCGAACCCAATGTGGCTGAAAATTTATTTTTCTCTTAGTTGTGTCATATTTGACATTTTGTTTCTGCACTGAGTCCGGCTTATGCCTCATTGGAGGAATAGTTACCTCAGATTCATTGGCAACCTTACATTTTATCCTTCCACTTTCACCTTCTCTGAATCTTTCCTATGATCTTCCTTGTGAAAATACTTTCGTAAACTCATTTTATAAAAATGGAAAATATCACTTCATTTGACAACTGCTTCTACTAAAGTGATTAGAGCATAGATTTTATTGTTTAAATGCAAACACAGACTACTCTTTGAGCATAATTGTTTAGCTTCAAATGCAGTATTGCACATTGAAGTTGATCTTCAGTGTAATTAATTTAAAAAAATTAAATATTCATTTCTGTCATTGAATTAGTTCATGAAGGAATAGACACTTGTTGATAAAGTACCTTTTTATTGATTTCACTGCATTGACTCAGTGGATTGCAAGGAAATCATGATCCACTAAAAATTAGAATCTGTATTGAGTAAACACAATTATTATATTAAAAGATTGGTTAAAGCACTTCTAATTAATCATATGGGATTTGTGTTTTGGAAGTGTTTTCATTGGCTGAGAAATTGATCACTTAACCCAGTATGCAGTCAAGCAGTAATAGAACCTGTGCACATGAGATATTAGATTATTGACAGTTGTTTGTTGTAATTTTTCTTCCATGCTTAATCACAAATGAGTAAAGGACTCATAGCAGTGCCCTTGCCTGTGTGCTGATCCTAACATCTGTTCATCAGGTCTTGGCCAAGTTTTGCATTTACCATATATGTTCATGTACAAGTCTGATTCGACTGCAAACTGCACAGCCCCAGATCTGCCATTGCATATTGTACCAGAAGATCTGGGTCTATGCTGTTTGTTAGGATTAATAAGTAGAATTAACAACATAGACCCTGATCTATTGACACATTATGTGATGGCAGAATAAGATCTGAATTGTTTGCATTTGGAGATTATTATAGGCAAATATATATAGTAGGTCAGTTTTCCATGAACTGCTAGTTACAGAGTCATGCAATTTAATGTCACTGTCTGATATGTGTTGGTGAGGATACCACTTTCCTGTTGCCATAATGTGGTTGCTGAGGTACCTGTATTTGATTAGCAAATGTATAGTTGGGGTTTTTTTGGCCCCCAAACCATGGGTCCATCATTGTGGCATGATGTTTCTGATGTCCTTTCCTGAGTTAACTTGCTGGTGACATTTCTGCTGTCACAGATGTATTTACTCATAATTCACATTAGTAAATTAAGTAGTATCAATAATAATTAATTTCTGTTTGTACTTTCAGGCTGTTTGCTGTGGTGATCAAAAGTATTGTTGCCCACATGGCTATATCTGTGACACAGAACCGGGCATCTGCAGAATCCCCAAAAAGTCAGCTTCAGTCGCAGGATTCCTTAAGGCTTTACTTATAAATACACAGAATAGAAGACTAAAACCATAGATCTACTGACAAATGAGGAAAATGTACTAACGTCCTCATTACTATTAAAATTGTTGAGACTTGTATGCATTTTCATTCCATATTGATCAAATCTTGACTGTATGTTAGGGGGTTGTACATGATTTGCTTGGTTCAGATGTTATCTGAACATCAAATTAACATTTGAAACTGAAGACTGAAGGCCCAGACCAAGGGCTCAAACTTTGCACAATATTTACCAATTGTTGGAACATAGACATATCATTCCAACATTAGGAGGAAATTACCATAATTTCACTTTAGAAATATTCTTTTAGAGCTTATACATGAGAGGATTGTATAAATGGGCTCACATAACATGGCCCAATGTGAGCATAGGTACAGTATAACAAAAACTTTGCTCCAGCTGCACATAATATTAAATTTGTATAGATGGTCTCACATTACTTGGCCCAGTATGAGCATAGGTATAACAAAAACCATGTTCCAACAACACATTAATTTTTGTATAAATGGGCTCACATTACATGACCCAGTATGAGCATAGATATAACAAAAACCATGTTCCAACAACACATTAATTTTTGTATAAATGGGCTCACATTACATGACCCAGTATGAGCATGGGTATAACAAAAACCATGCTCCAGTGGCACACAATGTTAAATTTTAATGTTTGACACCAGAAAATGTTACAGAATCATAGGTTGAAATCAGCTGAAACTAATCTGATTATGTAAGATCTCTCATTTGCAACAGAGCGTTTTTGTTAAATTCTACATGCACATTAACAGGGTGCATGTAAATTATCAGGAGATTAACAATTCCTACTCTATTAAAGATTGCTACTGTATAGATGTAAGTTGTTATATATATATATATATATATATATATATAGTTTGAGATAGTTGAATTTACATGTAAAGCAAACATTTTGTTTTTTTCTCTTTCTTTTTTTTAAAATATAACTACAAAGAATATTCTGAATTAACTATTAGTTTTGGTGTATCAGCATTTGGTGATTTTATGTTTGCTAGAAACCACAAAAACAAACTGCACAAACCCAGATCTGCAGTCACAGAATGTGCCAGTAGATATGTGTCAATGCAGTTTGTTAGGAGAAATCAGTGCAATAAACAACATAGCTCCTGGTTTTCCAGCACATTGTTCTTTGCAATTGGACTCGACTTAAAAGCAAGTGTATATCATACCATATTTCATTAAATGCCAAATGAAAATGTCAGTTTTTAGCAAACCACAAAAATTGATATCACCAATTTAAGTAGGAAATGAAAATGTAAGTTCTTTGGTAAATCACGAAAATTGATACAGGCAAACTGAAGTAAATTACATTAGTACAATGAAATTGTACTTCATTGTGATTGTTTTTGTGTATTAGAATGGATTTTGTTGCAAAGTCTTCAACTGTGCCTTATAAGGCCAACCCTTTGTTATTGAACATGTGTGGCCTATGAAGAAGGATAGCTTCGTTTAAGGAGACCAAATGATACTAAAACATATTTCTTGGTGATGGGAAACTTAGCCTTTGATCAGAGAACCAATGTGTAATCTTTCTTTTTATCTCAAATTATCAGTACAAAGCGACGTAAGTAATATCTGTAATAATTTAGTAAATACAAGTTTAAAAAATGTTGTAAATTGGCAATAGGTGAGAAGACACTATCTAAATCATAGCATGTGAGCATTGTTCATCATTAGGGTTTCATTAAGAATATAATGATCTCCTGACCTCCCACCCCTTTCCCTTTGAGGAATTTATTTTTTGGTAAAGTGCAGTGCACTTGTTTGTTTTTTACTGATTAAAAGAATTTTGACTAAAAGAAAAGCATATACAAATAAGCATGATGAGATGGAGTTTACAGTGGTGTTGAACATTCTGTAATGTCCAAATTTATGTTAATACGATATATACTTGCTTATAAGTTGAGTCAGACTGCAAACTTTACAGACCCAGATCTGCTGTCACGTATTGCGCTGCCTGGCTGGTCTTATTATATATGCAGTTTATTAGGAGTAATTAGAAGAATAAACAATATAGACCCTGATATGCGGTTGCATTACGTGATGGAAGATCAGGGTCTGTGTTATTTATATTTGGACTTGACTTACAAGCATGTATATATGGTATATACTTCTTTTGTGTTGATGCATAGCAGGATAGTAGTGTTTGTGACTGTTATTTGCAAGTTTGTTTATGTGAGTGTTGTTCATTTTTCTTTAAATTTGGTCATTTTTTTAGTCAGTACCATATATCAGTGAAAGGAGCCAAATGCACACAATAAATATTTCAGTACTTGGATGAAAAGATCTGGATAAAAGAAATCAGTCTGCATACAATCAAGTGTGGATGTTGTTGATTCTTCCACATTTTTTTTCAAATTTGTTTAGCTTTTTCCTTGGAATAAAGATACACAGAATGCAATATAATATTTTTATGATGGCAGATGCTATTTAGAGCCCAGTTAAAATTTAGAATAATATTGTTTGTCCTACATGAATGTATGTACCTTGTCAGATTAATAACGCAACAATTAATACTTTGATTTTGTAGGCTGTTCTTTAGGCAAAAGGAAAATATCCAGTTTCAGTGGTGTTAATTATTTTGTGTCCAGCTCAAATCTTAACCAAGGGTTCTTTGCATATGTACATTTAATAAAGTAGTTGTGCATATGAGGGCTTTTGTCATTGCATTAGATGTTTTGTTTGTGATTCATGTATTTATCCCAACTGACTTTGTTAACAAGTCATAATATGACTATACATGACACATTGTATGGTCTCTAATCGATAATTTTTTAAAACTCATTATCTAATGTGAAGAATCTGTCTCTGTCAAACTTTATGTTGTCCGTGGGTGCTGCCGTACTATGTTGTCCATGATTGTTTCCATACTGAAATCAGAAGAAACTGCAAATTAAAGTTGTCATGATTTGCTTAATGTACATTTGAAATTGAACAGGTTCAGAATTTGAACAAAAGGTTTGAATAAGATACTCTGAAATTGTGCCTCATTGGTCATCTGCCATTTGTGGACATAAGCTTGCAAAAGACAAAATGTTAACCCCTAGATATTCAACCCTTCGCCAGTTCATTTGGAATAAAATGTTGTCCTTTAACAGTCCACATAGATAAGACTGTACCTATATTAATAGTTTGTCCATGATTAAATTGTACATGGTTCTCCTCCTCGTTTTTTTAAGTGACATGTATATAATTTAATATTTGTAAGCGATCTTTAGGCAGTAAACCTAAGTGTGCCATCAGTATGAATAGTTACTGTACACATTTTAGTCCACAACAGATAATCCCTGAGTTGTATTAAAAACTAAGTTTTTACTGAAATTTCAAAATCTTATTTCTAATCAAGCATCAAAAATAGTTTATGGCTCAAATAAACAATGTGTTAATCATAGTAACTCGTGGATCAAACGCAGGATATTTTAAATGAAAATAGTAAATCTGTATCAAATTCAAGGGATCTTGAATGAACATACCAACTCATGTATCATATTCAGGGTATACTGAATGAACAAATAAACTCATGTATCAAATTCCGAGTACACTGAATGAACAAAGTAACTCATGCACCAGATTTAGGGTAATATACTGAAGGAACATAGTAGCTGATGTATTAAATTCAGGGTACACAGAATGAACACAGTAACCCATGCATCAATTCAGGTTGTACTGAATGAACATGGTGAACTTGTGCATTAGATTCAGGGTATCTTGAATGAACATAGTAATACCTGTATCAAATTCAGGGTATCTTGAATGAACATACTAACTCCTGTATCAAATTCAGGGTATTTTGAATGAACATAGTAACTCATGCATCAAATTCAGAGTATCTTGAATGGACATAGTAACCCGTTCATCAAAATACAGTGTATACTGAATGAATGTGGATCCTGACATTGTACATATCATCATCAAAACTCAAAAATGCTGGTTTGTAGAATGGGCTGAGGATCTTATGAGTGCATTTGGGAAGGATTTATGGACAGTTATTCAAATTAGAATTTTTCATATGCTAATCTGGCCATGTATTCATCAAAGTTATCATTTTTTGTGGATACCTCAAGCTCATTTTGAACTTAAACCTATAATGAATAATTTTGTAACCAAGAAATTTTTTATGGTGAAGTGTATTTAGTACAGACAAGTTTATTAAATTGTGGAGCACTGTTTCATGAAAATTTGATTAATACAATTAATTCCAAGGAATGTAAATTCACAGGTTTTTTTTGGGTACCAATTTTCAAGGAGTGCAAATTTTCTTGGATTTTTTCAGTTGTTACAGACACTAATTTAAGTACACCCAATGAATTTATTCTTCTGTAGATGGAGTAGTGCTATTTCTCAGATCCATAAATTCAAGTACAATGAAAATGTCACAAAACTATACAAATTGATACAGAAAAATAACTGACTTCCCAGTATTTGAATTTGAGTGTTAATCTGCTGTACATGCTAGCTTAGTAGTTGAGTCCAACTGCAAACAACATAGACCCTGATCTACCATTGCATAATGTGCTAGCAGATCTAGGTTGTTTGTTCTACTGATTACTTCTAAAAGACTGCATAGATCCAGATCATCTGGCATATTAGGCAGGAGCAGGTCTGGATCTGTGCAGTTTGCAAGTATACACAGTGAATTTGAGTGTTCACTTGCATGAATTCTGCTGTGCACTTAAATGAATTTGATTGTGTACTCAGAACCTCAAATGTTTTGTGAATACGGGTCCCTTGTCTGTTCGATAATTTTTAGAATTTTTTAATCAACATTGAACTGCACTTCGTAGTGATTAAAATTAGATTTTTACAAATGAGATTGGTTTAATCAGAGCATATTATCAATGACTTACAATAAAGTCCATACAGAAGTGACAAGTATGAAATAAAATCAGAACGAAGGAACTATTTATTTTTTAAAATTTAATGTGACAAGAACAATTATCAGAACTTACATTTTGATGTAATGTGTATGTATCAAATCTGCAATGATGCAGTGAGTGTTACATAAATATTAGGTGTTGATTCTAATCATTAATTGCCATAATTATGTAGTATTTTAAAATAATTGTGTTTCTGCAGAGGTATTATTCATAATTCATAAATAAAAAACTTTTCAGATATGTTTTGAATAAAGTCATGAAATGTAAAGTGTCTAAAGTTTTTATTATGCCCCACTATGAATGTCGAAGGCAAATATGGTGTTACACTTGTCTGTCTGACTATCTGGTTAAGTTTTGAGTCAAGTTCACTGTGGCAAGTCATTCATGTTTCATGATTACATTTCTAGTTGAAAAAGATGTACTGGACCTTAATGCATTTTAACCCTCATATTCTACTAAAAATGGGGCTATTAAATAGGGCCTCATTTTCAACAAAAAGTGGGGGTATTAGATTGGGACTGTCTGCTCCTTCTAACCATCCATCAATTCCAAATTCATTTTTGAAAAATAACACTTTTATAGGATTTTAATCAAAGTTGGTATGCAACTAGACATTGATGAGACCTTGGACGGAGTTTTATTTTCATCCTTCTATGTCATCGTTTAGCGGAGTCATATCCTCAGATTGTTGGAATCACTCACGTATTATTGTATTTCAAACAAATTTGTTAAGCAGCTTGATATCAAGTGAGAACTTTGCTGAGTTTAATTTTTCATCATTCATCATCATTGTTTAACAGATACAGCTGATGATCATCAGACCCAACTACTTTAGCTTCTGCCCATCTCCCTTAATTTTCTTAGAGATTCAGTATGCTTTTTGATATTGATGAGATCTTGGCTGAGGTGGATTAATTAGCTTTCTTTGTGATTGTTTGTCAAAGATCACATACAATATTTTCAGAGGTTATACATCTTGACTTCTCTGAGCCCTGGTTTCATGCCCAGTTAGAATGTGCCTTCTCTTTTGTAATGCTAATTATTTCTTGAAGTGCACATACATTTTTTATGCATAATGAATTGCATGTTAAAAAATTTCTACAGATGTCCTGGTAATTTACATTGGACAGTTCAGATGGTATATTTTTTAGGCAAATTATCATCAGTTTTTAATCAAGTTTAGTTGTGATTTTGTTTTCCTTCAACCAGATTTGCTTGAGATTTCTTTGAGAGGTTACTTCAAAACATTGTGTCTCATTTGTTAAATTGCTGCTTATATAATGAAACTGGTCTTGGAGGATACGTCCATATTAAATTAAATGCTCATAAATTACAACATTCCTCAATATTGCTTTCTCAGTTTTTTTTTTTTTTTAATCCATTCTGCATCTAATGTAGATGGGGAAGAAGAACAGAAGGAAAGCTAAGACCTCACACATGTACGTAACAAAATCAAGTCCAGACCAATTAACCAGCTCTCACCAGACACATTAACCCATTCAGTATTCGTTCGGGATGTCTAGTTTTTACATGTGTGTAAGAAATGCTGTCATTAGGACTACGGCAATTGGACTGACTTGGCTTCAGTACCTGCTTGAAACAGAGAAGTCAAAGGGAGGCAAGTCATATAATTGCTGATTGAAGATCAAAAATGTAAACCCACTTTGTGTCTATGTACCAAATTAGAGTTTTTAAATGGGTATTAAATCTCAATTGAATGGTTGTTTTGTTTTTATTGTGATTATTAAGAACTGGTTTAGGAGACATGTAGCTATGGTTAGTATCGGGAAAGACAGAAAAACTCTGTCTAGATGTGTTCATGCACTTTTCTTTTTTCTGATGGTAACTTTTTAAGCAATCTTCGTTCAAGATGACTACCGACAACTGTTAAAAATAGAATCATCTAGAAGGAACGTAAACTTAAGCTCGTATCAGTTAAAAATTTTGACTTTTTCTTGTAAAAACAAAACACTGTAAACCACGGCTCACACATTTTGAAAGCAAGGAAAATGCAAGGAGAGGTTTTACCCCCTTGAACATCATGTGCTGTTTTGTGTTCGTGGAAGAGTTTTAAAAAGTGGGGTCCCATCAGATGTATTATCTTATTGGATAACTAGTACAAAGCATAAGCAACGTTTCTTTTCATCATAATCTGTACCAAATTTGAAATGCATGTTTGAAGTACCAATTAAAAGAATTCAGTCATATGCCACCGACTAAATCAATTTTATGCTAAAAACAGGTAAAAATTATTCTGTTTCCTAGATAATCACTATGGATAAAGACTGTATTAATTGTGGTAATGCAGGCGCAATGACCCAAATTATATAATACAGGTAACATTTACGGTCGATATTTCTAACTTAGGGCAGCACCCAAGTCGTCGAGGTTCGAACACTTAGGGCAGTAATCAGGCATACTAAGCCAAACAGGTAGAGTTAATGATTCAGTTGTTGCCCGGATCCAGATGTAATAGGAGTACATTGGAATTTCGGATAGAAACAAATAGCTAAACGACAGTGGAGTTGGGAATTTGTCACAGTGAACAGCAATCTTCTCAAAAGATTAGAAGATACAAAATTCGTACGTTCATTCAAATGAACTACTGTTTACCTGGTGTTCAGTGATACATCAACACATTAAAGATCATTCAGTGATAATGGGAGTAAAATGCCTTGCCCACATACACACCACATCAACTGACCGGGTTAGTCTGGTTAGAATTCGAATCTGCAGCCCACTGACTGAGAATCCCGCACACGCCCCACTGGATCAATGCAGTATGCAAATCAGTGCATGAAAAGTTCACAAAGAGAAACAATATTTTAAAATATAACTTAATTTTTGAATAAAGAAACCAGCACCAATCCTTAATCACCAGGACATATCCTTACTGATCAATACAATATTATTGTCCAATACATCTTTATTGACTAACAATGTACCTTAATGGCCAGAATACATTCATACTGACCAACACCCATCCTGATCAACACTCACTTTTACTAACACTCAAACTCACGTTTAACATAGTTATGAGGAATACCGCTCCGGTGACCTAGTGGTTAGAGCGTCCGCCTTGGATGATGGATGTCGTGGGTTCGATCCTTGGCCGAGTCATACCAAAGACTTACAAAAATGGTACTAACAGCTGCCTCGCTTGGCGCTCAGCATTAAGAGGTTAGTGTTAGGACTGGTCGGCCTGGTGTCAGGATAATGTAACTGGGTGGGACATCATGCTACATGTCTGCGGCATGATGCCCCAGTGCTAGACATCACTAGAAACTGCCACACTGCAGACGTCGTAGCGATATGACTGAAAAATTGTTAAAGCTACGTTAAAAATCCAAATGACACTCCAAATGACACAAGTCCAAAGTACAGAATGTTCCGAATGAATTCCAATAATCTTGAATACCTGATGACCACAATGGTGTAATCCAAAATGTCTATGAATGAGTTCTCAATAATCCAAACTAATCTTTTAGTCCAAATGTCATTGAGCACTTTGCAATTTCAACAAATCATTAAAATGAATAGTTTTCCGGAATTTGTTTTTTTTTCAATCTCAAGGCCTAACCTTGTTTACGAATTGTTGTGTTCAGATATAATTTAAGATAAAAATGCTCCAAGGAAACCTACCGGTCTCTACTCACAACATATATAGTGGCACACGTTTTCTGTACTTTGGACTTGTGTCATTTGGTGTGTCATTTGGATTTTTAACGTAGCTTTAACAATTTTTAGTCATATCGCTACGATGTTTGCAGTGTGGCAGTTTATAGTGATGTCTAGCACTGAGGCATCCTGCCGCAGACATGTAGCATGATGTCCCACCCAGTTACATTATCCTGACACCAGGCCAACCAGTCCTAACACTAACCTCTTAATGCTGAGAGCCAAGCGAGCCAGCTGTTAGTACCATTTTTTAAAGTTTTTGGTATAACTCGGCCAGGGATCGAACCCACGACCTCCCGCATCCGAGGCGGACGCTCTAACCACTAGGCCACCGTGTGTGATCTAACATTTAGGATTATATGATATTTAGTTCACAGTACTGTGTCTTTTGAATTTTCACTTTGTAACTTAGAGAATTAAACTGGATATTGTTTGAGTAGTATCTTTGTTTCGGGAGAGATATGGGTGTCCCTGAATATTCCTGGACCGAGCTCTGCATGCCGCCCATCGTTGTTGTTCAATTTTCTCCTTTTCCCTCAGTCTTTGCTAGACCCTTATTTGGTTTTGGTTGGTAGAAGAATGTGAGATGTTCAAGATTATGTTGTTGTGGAAAAAAAAACGACAAAGACATACAAAGTAAAAGAAAAAAAGAAAAAAAAGCAATCAAAACAAAACAAAACAAATAGAAGAATAAAGTTTGGTAATAATTTGAGTAGTATCTCTGGGGTTTTTTTAGGTTTTTTTTTTTTTTCTTTTTTTTTCTTCAGAGGTATGAATTTCCAAGTATGTCCTTTAGTAGCCGCACATTCCGGGCCGAGCTCTGCAGACTGCACCTATCCGGCTTCATTGAAATCCGTCCCGAAGTCTAACGTACAAAAAGGGAATTCTGAGACTGATTAACCTCATTTTCCAGTCCTCCATTTGTGGAATGAGGGACTTGGGATCATGCTGTGGTTGCTGCAGCTATTGCTGCCACAGAAGGAACAATTAGTAATGTTCTTTCTGTTTCTTTTCCTCTTTCGTCTACTCCTCGTCTACTTGTTCGTCCAAGACATCCCTGACCAGCTGGTTTGCCAGCTTGAATGACATCATCTTCATCTATATTTTGTTGATTTCTAATTGTATTTCTTTAAACGGTCAAAGAGGTGCGTTACCCTCATTATGTGAACTAGAGATTCATTTAAAATGGCGCTAATGATTGCAATATTTGATTGTCATTCCTGTAATATATTTCCCTGATTTCAACGTCTGCAGATTCGGAATAGTCAAGTATATTTTCTTGTTTTATTCTCCATGATCCCCACTCACCATTACCGAGTAGCGGTTTTAGTAAATCTAAACATTTTTTATTTATATAAAATGAATCCGTGGCAACTCTGACAACGTAACGAGGAAATCTGTTTATCATCGATAATAAATGTATGGAAACGTAAGCGAGCATAGAAGATCTTAAATGAGTAAACTGCGGTGACTCACCATCAATATAGCTCACGATTGTACCTAATTTAGACCCGTCTGATAAATAAGCATTACTCCGACTTACAAATGTGTTTTTCTCTGTTGTATCAGCAATTATAAAATCGAGTTCAGCATCATCCATAATTAATCTTGTACACATTCGTTTATGATCGTATAATCCTCCTTGAGTAAACTTACCAATTATTTTTCTATCAAGATCTTTTGCAATTTTATTTTCGTGATCAATCATATCAGGATTTTCATCCGGGGAATATTTCTTTTGCTGTGGTAACCAATCTTATTTCTGCGGACGATACGATATAATGGCTTCGTTTACTTTCAACGACACTAAAATTCCAGTATCAGGCATATATCGTAATAGTACTATTGGAGCCCAATATTTTTCTGAGAAATGTCTTCCAAACCAAACATAAATAATCGGATGCAGATTTTCCGCAAACTCAAATGACTCTATACAAGCAAATCCGGTTAAGTCAAAATTTGGTAAGAGTCCGTTTATCGCAACTCTGGTCATCTCGTGTGTGGGATATCCGAATCTTTTAAAGTATTCAGAACATTCTCCGTATCCAAGAAAACTTCCAGGATAACACGCTACTATATCAACCGATATAATATCGCTATAGTCGTATTTGGTATTCCATAATCCGCCGTGTCCGTATTCGACACAACTGTGCTGGATGTCTTCAAGAAATTCTAATCGTGTCGGTTTCCATGAATTTTTCTCTTGAGCAAAGTGAGCCGCAACTGATGGAACTGTAAAACAATTATTCAGTAATTGTTCGATAACATCATTATCGTTCGTGTATTTTAACGCGAGATTTTTCATTTCCTCGTGGAGAAATTTTGCAAGATAAATATTACCATTAGGCCTTACAAACTGATCGTAGTTTACGGACTCTGAACTCTGAAATAACCACACGGATACAGGGTCACTCTTACTAATATCGTTGATAGCGTCGAATACATAATCGCTATAAAATTTAATGGTTCTGTCTCGTGGAAATATTGTTACTGCAGATGTCCATGCATGTGCATTATGATCAATGATCGTTATAGGAGTTCCATTTTTGTATATTTTGGTTTGTATAAAATCTCTCCGGTTAGTGTTTTTACTGTTATTGGAAATTTTAATTTCTTTTCTATCTTAGCATCGTCGCTGATAGATGCTCCGGTATCTTTAACTGTTTCTGCCCACGCATTTATTTTTGTACGTCTTAGATCTGTTAAACCGTTTCCGAGTATTGCTTTTGAGAAATGTTCTATAACCCGCTCAGCTATGTAATTTTGTCCCCTTGACGAAGTCAAGGACATAGTCACGGACTCTGTCAAGGAAAATTTCATTGGTTTGAGATTATTAACGCTAGGTTTATCATTTAGCGGATATATCGCATAAACAACTGCAGTTACAGGATACATTCGTTCATAATACGGTTTATCAATACCAGTCAATGTTCCTGGTTTGGATTTTTTATTTAATATAACAGTATTATTTCCAGTATGAAGTCGTACAGGGTCACGTTTATCACGGATAATCCAAGTGTCGTCATCTGTCTGCACAATAAATTTTACCAGAATAATATATCGCTGATTGTCGAGATAGTTGATAATATTTCTACCTCGTTCGTCATGCATTCTAACATCAATGGTATTCATGATCCTGAATGTTGACCAAGTATGAGCCGCACCATCGTTGTGAAATTCTTTTTAAGCTTCACGGATACAATCGGTTATATCGCTCTTTATTAAAGCTAGATCTTGCATCGAAAAATTAAATTTAGATTTTGATAGTTTGTCAAGATCGAATCTTCCTCTGGAAGGTTCAGTTGCGAATAATCTCTTAAATTCATCCATGCTATAATTAAGGCAAATATATGTTTAATTAAACTTTAATTATATATATATAATGATACAAGCAAATAACAAATGCAAGTGTTAATGATAGGATTTTCTCTTCCTTGTAATAAATCATGCGTAAATGAATTCTGTGGTGTTCACATGCAAAACTTTCGCAGAAGGAGTCTAGGACCGAAACCGTGTTTACGATGCGGTGTTGGTGTACGAGGAAAAACTCAGTTGTGCGTACAGTGTGGTGGTAAAAGATACAGAGAGTTGAAAAGATATTATGATAAGAAATCGTCAGATGAATCTCCCATAAAAACCGACAACGACTATCTGGCCAGATTTTCAAAATAATCATTTAGACAAATAATATTACTATATAAAATGGAGCAAAATGAATTTGTGAAACATCCCATCATTAAAAATTATGAAGCGTCTCGAGATGGTGTCATCAGAAACTGCAGATTAGAAAAATCAGTTGGTTCTGACAATGGTATTGGCTATCTCATTTTTCGTGCTGGAAACGAAATATATTACTCCCGTAGGTTCGTGTTCGAGTGTTTTCTTGGGGTCATAGAAGACGGACTTGTGATCGATCACATTAATTCAAACCCGAAAGATAATAATTTATCTTACTTGCGGGCTGTTACACAAAGTCAGAATTGCAGATTAGGAAATACTGGGAGATGTAAAATGTTTGGAAAGAGGTCGGTTATATCCACAAATACAGAGACTGGTGAAGAGAGAATTTTTAATTCTATAAACGCAGCCGGTAAATATTTTGGTATTTGCATACCTTCAGTACATTTTGTTGCCAATAATTTAAGAAGATCAGCATTTTCGAACAAATTCAAGCAGAAGATCAAATTTCGGTATATACAATGAAGGGAGATAACTCCATCATCGCTGATAGAATAATATCGTTGATTGAAATATTACTCGTCTTCAATTTTCCTTCACGGTTTTGAAATATAACAAGTTCGTTTGGATCAACGTTGGCAAGATTGAGCAGTTCAGATAATTCATCACTGATCTGCCTTGTTACTCGCTTGAGTAAATTTTCACCTGGTGCTTCTTGGGTTTTAGTTTTAGCTGATCTTCCGTAAATATCTACCATTATATGATTAGCGATTATTTAAAACAGAACTCGTATATTCGTGTACAGCCTTATGGGAGCATCAAGTACTGCTATTGCTTCACGGCCACATATTGGTGGATCCGTTAATGTTTGTGTTGGTAGAGTTGAATACCAGATTGGAATATTGCCAGTGATAGAATCACCAGTGACATACTTTAAAAATTCTTTTGGTGGTTGCAGGTCGTACGAGTCGAAATAAACAATTCCAGGTGGATCAATCGCGTAAGCAACCCAATGAGTATTACGGCCGGAGTTTTTATCGAGCTTGATTATTCCTGTTTCAACGTTGTTTGGTTTGTGTGGTAATTAATCACGCATAAAAACACCTCTGAAATTTTTTATATTTAATCGCGTAGCAGCATCGAGTAAATCAAAATTGGATAGCGGGAAAATCAACGAGTCCCTAGAATTCTTAATCCGCTCCCGTATCGAGTTCCTGGAGGTCTTAGACCTAGACCTGTTCGGGATCGTCTTTTTTTTTTTTTAAATCATCTCCCTGTTGCTTTCTTTAATGCCATTCCAGCAGCTGTTCCAACTGCACCTAACGCAGCTGCTTTTGCAACAGCTGGGGCTGCAGCGGCTATTATTCCTGGAATAGCTGCAAGAAGTGGAAATATACCACCCGTCTTAGCAATGTTTTTGATGGCACCCGCAGAAAGATTTACGCGTATACCGGTCTTTGATTGTTTGGCTTCATTAAAATGACTGAGCTGGCGTTCTGTCAGCGACAGTTTATTCGGACAACCTGCGATTTGTTCTCGCGCTAGTGATATTTTTACTCCACATCGCTTCGCTGATGCCGACTGCAGTTTTTTTAAATCTGACCAGGAGTCAGACTGACACTAACATGATGATATGACATTTATAATTTTATTCATGATCTAATTACATGTTTTCTACTGGCGCATCAATAACTCTGATTCGTCCACCAACACCTTCAAGTAACATTGTTTTATCGCTGAGTATGACGGCGATTGCTCTGTAATTAGCAATAGCTCTTCTTGTAACACGAGCTTGAAAATGTATGTCAACGACGGACTGTCTAAACAAATCCAAGTGTTCCAGCGAAAGGTAATATATCGGATACAACGTCGTAAACTCCCGCTGAGATATTTGTAAACCAGTATCAACATTTTGATCACGTCCCATGAACGTCATCAGACGATGATACGCACGTACAACACTGTTTTGTTCAAAATTTAACAAAATATCCTCGGCTGGTTCTTGATGTCCATTTATCCTCAAAGAAACTCAGTAACGCCGAGTTTATCAAATATCATAATACTTCGTATTTGCGAGTTTACTTGCGTAACATCTTGAAGTGCAACAAATATATGTCGCGGTGCAGAGACACCTTGCTGTGATGCTATTTGCCATGTAAATAAACCATTAATGCTACTCTGGATAGAATCCGTGGTCATTGTTAGCCATGACAATGTTGATTTACCGCCGCTGTCCATGAAAGAAAGTAACCTTTGTTCTTCGATTAACGACGTGTCATTGTTGGCATCCACAATGAAAGTTTTGTCAGTATTACTTTACCATGAAGTGCCACAGTTGCACCTGCGTTAGCTCCTTCAGCGTGCCATACTGCATCATCATCGGTATTTTTTCGTACGAGTACAATTGTGTGCTTGGCTCCAAAAATAACCTTTCTAACATTTCTACAAAATCCAAAGATGTGTGACAGTGGAATCGCACATGAAAATCTTTCATCGTCGCCCAGCATTGCTCGACGTGACGTGAATCCCAAGCTGAAATTTTCATTCATTGATACAACTGTATCCCCAGCTGCATTTAATGTTACGTTTCTGTTTTCTGGATGATCAGTTGTATCTTTGACAAACATCATTGATGGACCAGCTGATCTTGAGTAATCATCGCTGTATCTTGCAAGACCAAGTATCGTTGTGGCAACGTTGATGTCGTTATGACAGATCTCAATCTCTCGTCCATCAATGTTATATGCGACACTTTTGAATAAAGCCATAATACCATTATTGAAAAAAACCAACTCGATCACCAATTCCGTAATCTGTATTATCTAATTTTAAAAGTCCATCTTCGACTTCAATAAATGCCTCAGCAGGTAAGAAATATCTGCTTGTATCCTGAACTTGTAATTCAATTCTTCCACGCTCGTCAGGTACACGTGCGTCATAAGAATAATACTGATAATCACGTACCGATTCATCTTTGAGAACCGGTGCGTCCATGTCGAATGCGGGATCAGATATGCGTTTGAACATTCTTATTATATTTGTTATTGTTTAACACGAAAACCACTTCCTGCTACCAGACTAGCGGTTATATTTTTTTTCTTTTTCACCAGCCAATGATGCTAATTCTTTATTTGCGGCTTGATTTATTATTTTACTAACTTTTGCAGGCATCACTTCATTGCTGGGTAATGTTACTGGCTGAGGTTTTCGTCGTATTAATCGTGCTAGTCTATCCTTGACTGCAGAGAATGCTTTACTGGCAACATCACCAACAGCACCAATACCTTTTTCACGAACAACGTCAATAGCTTTCATTCCTAGTTGCTTTGCAATCGGTATTGTTTTTGGGGCTGTCCTTCTAAATAAACCCTGAACAACATCGCCGAGTCCATCTCCGTAGAATGTTTTATATGTAGGTAATCGCGAATTTATCACCCTGACCATAGTTGGTCCACGTTGAGCAACATGTATCTAACTGTTTAATCACTACGATAATCATCGGCGATTTCATTAATGAGGGACCGATACACGTTAATATCCATGATACAGCCTGTAAATAATCGTTGACAAATAGCAGCTGCTTCATTAATGATTTCTGGAGAATTATTACCGGCTCGTTTTCCACCAATCAGAATTTCTAATCTGTCCACGTCAGCAAGGACGTTATCAGGACATGGAGTAATAAGACCACTTCCCCTGGTACCTGAACCAATACCACTTCCAGTGGCACCCGGGGCGTCATGCCATTCTTCTTTCTCATCTGATGTTTCCACTGCTTTTTTCTTCCTTGATTTCCTTTCTGTTTTTGATTTTTCAAGTTGCTGTTTCATTTCTTCTTCGTTTTGTTTTCTTGTTTCTTTTACTTGTTCAATATACTCTTTCACTACCTGGTTAAAAATATCAAACCGATTAACATCTTCCACAGATCTGATATGCGGAGTATCATGAGCAATACGAAATACATCTTTAACCCAGTCACCAGATTTCAACGTATTAATATATTCAGGTTTCACGTATTTTTCTCTTTGATAATATCCATACGCGGCAATCTTTAGTAATTTATTTGGGTCTTTGATAGCGGCAATACCTTCAGGTGTGAATTTATCTACTATTTTGGTTTTATGTTTTTGGTGGTTCAGGTTGTGGTTGAATTTCAGGTGATGGTTGAGGAAGTTGCCTGGGTGGTGGTCGAGTTGCTCGAAGACGCCCAGCAATATCGGTAGGCAATGTTTCAAAAGCTTTTTGTGCTGCCTCAGTTGCTGAAACAATTTTCTTTGTTGGTTCAGTGATTGGCTTAAATAATTGTTCTGCACCTTCTGCAAATTCTTCTTGTGTTTCCTGACGCGCTTGTAATTGTTGTCAGACAGAATCACGGACAGGTAGATATTTCTTGATTGCTTCTAGTCGCTCTCGAGCTAGTCTAGCTGAGTGAGCTTCACCAATCATTATTGATATAATAATGGTTTAATTACAGCAGCAGAGAGGGTGGACTGACAAAAATTACGCGCACGAGCACATAAACGAACACGCATAGCATTTACAAACACAGGTGTCACGAACGAGTAACAGCGTAAATAACCCACGTAGAGAGAATCTCAATTCGGTTAGAGGTTCTGGTTTAGCGTTATTGACCCTATATTTTTTGCCTTATTTAGTTTGATTTTCATATTTAATATATTTGGTTCGAACACGAATTTGTAGGGTCCACCCTCTCTGCTGCTTATTGTCTAGGTCGTGCTGTGGCTATCGGCCAATTATGTGTAAGCCATACATTTATCAAGTTGCAATTTATTTATTTCATTTAAAATTAGAGTATAGTGAACAGTGTGCATAATGTGCCCTACGTATCCGCGTATAACCACCTCTTTCTGTATATATTAGGAAGTTTCATTGTTCAGTTTTAATTTTTCGTTGTACATTTTATCAA
>JAECUM010024943.1:0-15757 GCA_016617855.1 Megalonaias nervosa | reverse complement strand
GACTAAGAAATTTACACATCTCCGCCCAATCTACCACCACCAGATTCAAAGGTACTCGAACTTATTCCACAATTGAACTTGAATCACCTCAGGTAAAAACTCTTAAAACGAAAGTTAAAACGAGTATGTACTTTGCATATTTTTTTAAAGAATTCTTTCCTGTGACTACCCCAAAGACTGATTATATATGTATGTTCATTTTGGTGCAATTTGTATGCATGATAAATCTTCAGATAGAAAAGAGATTATCCTCAAACATCGTACAATGAAAGCTACCGAAGAAAATACATGTCAAATGTTACAAAAGAATCTTACATCTTCCTTTAACTGACGACATCATCCAGAAGGATTGTATTAAATAGGATACATCATGGTCCATCTTATGTACCCGTGGATTAAAATATTTTGTTTAAATCATGCAAAAAAGGCATGAATAACCATAGAAACGGAGACATTGCTTTGAGGGTGATGCTCAAAGAAGATGCATTCTTTTTTACTTTGATATCACAATAATAAGACGCCATTGCGCATTACTTTCACAGTAGTTATTCTCACCTGTGCGTGACTTGAATAAGTTGTTACGTCCAGCTTCTACAATATGGTAATATTCCTTGCCCCCTTAAAGAGATCGCCAGCTACGAGTTGACACAAGGTGATCAAGAACAGACTAAGCACGCATTTATGTTGTTCTAATCTCCCCACCCCCATCCGATCACAACAGATCTGTCACTGAGATTTCAGTTATATTATTCTGTGTGATAAGTTTCCAACCAACAAATTATAATGTATTTTGTGTGAGGCCACCAGCTTCTTCACACAGGAATTCACAAAAGTAGCTCACATTGTTCCTCACGAAATGCAGTGTAAAAGTAAGTTAATTTAGCTTAATATCTATTTTAATTGTACAACATAGTATGTGATTATTGCCGTTAGTTAATATTACTTGATATCGATTTGTGTTATACCACATGTAATGTGATCATTGTCAAAAACATTCCATGACAAAGTTGGACATTTCAGTGTAGTTTCAAAATTGCAGGATACTTAAGTGACTGAAAAACAACCTCGACCGACAGAGACTCGCCTCTTGTATTGCTATTAAAGACTTGAGATTCTTGTCTGCATTTCAAACATTAAATTAGACAAGTTTTAAGTCTGTACTTAAGTTCTGTTGGTGAAATTCAGACCAGATTGCAGCATTGTGTACTATTGTTTTAAAAGTCCAAATAAAGACGGTCAAATTCCAGCTGTAGGCCTGGAATCGACCCAGAGATCCAACGGGATACTAGAAAATCTCATTCACATCTAAGTTCTCTTTCAATCGCAACCTAAAAAAGATCAAAACGCTTTGGTTGAGACTAGCATTTTGCAAGAGTTTTTCCTAGTAAATCTTATCGGATCCACTAATAAATTACAATAGTAACATAGAAACAATCTATCATTCAATAGTGTCAGTTAATGAGAACGTATTTTCCCTCAACTATTAACATGTCTGCAACAAACGTTGGTACGAAATGTCTTCTATTTGAAAGATCCACGTATTGTGTGTTATAGTCGGCAAGTAGAAGGGTCGGTTTTGGAGGAAGATGCTAATGTCTAGAACAATAGTTTACCGTAATATACGGAACAATCTTGGCGTCAGCTTCATGCTAGGTAAAACCAAGAACAAATGTCTCCATAAAATATATCACTGCCAATCTGAGTGACTTGCATAAAATGAGTATGATTATTGTAATCATTCCATGATGATTCAAGTGGCTATTTATTCAGAAATACAAAGAGAAAAGTCAAGAAAGAATATGAACATCGAAATGTGTTTAATATTTCGACCTGCATACTGCCTTATGGTGCGATAACGAGACCGACTAGGGGGTGGGGTGGGGGTAACGGTGCTGTGGATCAATAGAGGCAAGAAGAAAGATTGTAGACAAAGGTTTTTCATTCCGTGGACCTGTTTATATAAAGCAACAATCCGTGCAACCATTGTAATATGCTGATAAACTCATGTCTTACATCTTTACAATTACTGTCTTGACCGCTGTCATAGAACTGATGTGCTGTCAGATGTCACTGACCAGTTTACTCACCAGTTTACGGGGTTAAGAAATAAATGGATATAGGCTGGCTGATCGCGTTGTACAAAAAAAATTAGTTAATATACCAGGGGACTGTCAAGCTTGCATGGAATCTTTTTTCAGCAATAGGTAAGATATACGTAAACCTTGGTTATTATTGAATTAGATTAGAATATTTTCTAATTTGAGACAATGAATAACATATGGCAAATTATTATTGCGCTAGACACCCACATTTTATGATTAATTTACCATGACAACAAAACACTTAGCTGAGGTTAAAACGATTGTTCATTCATCCTTGAAGAAAATTTCATACTGGAACACAACTGAACCAGAAGAATTACAGGACGGTAGGACACCCGATTGTGTATAATATAAATAAATAAGTTTTAAGCCAAATTTGACCACATATTGTAAAATAGACATAAACTTTTATGTGCAAGGAGAGCGTTGGAGATGTTGTCATGTTTACAGACTGACTGTTTATTTTCATTTTTTATTTGCATTCAGCAAAGTATGTACCGAGAAAAGCTGAAACGGTATGATAGTAACTAAGTTTGCCTTGCGTTTTTAAGAAATTAAAACTTAAAAAAAATAGTCAATCCCAATAAATTAATTTTACATCTATGCATGACACAAATCTTGCTGTCATGCGACAAATTGTTTTAAAATGCAATATTTTATCAATTGTTTACTGTGCAAAACTGCACGTCCTACATCCGGTTTAATATCCTTAATTTGCATACAACCAATGGGTGAACGTCCTATATCAGAGTTTTGATATCCGTAATTTGCATACAACCAATGGGTGAACGGCCTATATCAGGGTTAATATCCGTAATTTGCCCACAACCAACGGGTGAACGGCAAATACGTCTACAACATGACAGTTAATCTATGAAATCGTCAGATTGTGTTATTGATATAACAGCAGCTCTAACACTATTTAGTAATTCTGTACAAATTAAAATGACGATAAATTACGTAATACATAATAGTATAATCTATTTTTTACTTCTGTCATTCTCCGCTCTCGTGATCATATTCCTATAGTTGAAATGTGGGAGCCGAGTTAATCTTTGTACAGTAGACAGTGTACAGCAGCCTCGACCACTGACGTGTAAGTTTGTCTTTGTGTGTATGTGAGTGACTTTCTTTATTTGATTGTTTTAGCTTTTAACTTGGTATTTTATAAAAGATGAAACCTCTTAGGACGATTCTAAAAGAACGTAAAGCAGCGATTTCACGAAACCAACAGTAACAATCATGAAGTTCTAAGTGGTTAAATTGGGTACTAGTCTTGTATAAACAAGTACAAATACGAGATATTCATACTAGTCTTGTATAAACAAGTATAAATACGAGATATTCATACTAGTCTTTTATAAACAAGTTTAAATACGAGAGATTCAACAAGGTCTTGCCAGTCAGGTAGCTAAAAAACAATAACAATGACAATATTTATATATGAAAACCTCGCTATGCATTTTAGTGTAACATGCAAAACACCACTGTTATCAACTTCTATATTCATTTTGGTGTAACATGCATGCACCATTGTTAACAACCTTGGCATTTTAGTGTAATATGCATGTACTATTGTTAACAACCTCGCACTAAAATATGTCTTAAAGTATTGGTACGCAGATGAAAATTTAAATGGTATTCCAATTTTGCTCAAGGTCCAAGAAACAATAAAAATTCCACATACGCAGACACACAATCAAGTATTCCTGAGTTTCAAAAACGAGGGTTTTAAATTCGTGTTCAGCAATTACCTCTTCGTATTAGTACCCCCCCCCCTTGTCGAAAAAAATTCGAAAGATGACTGAGACAATGATTTCCTTTATGCAAACCAGTGACGTTATGCTATTCTTTTTATTTTGTTTTTTTCTATCTTTTTTTTAATCAAATGAATCACTGATTAGCAAGTTAATGTAGTTGGTACAAGGAGTGAAGTCCATGAATTCGTTTGTGTAATTAATTTGTGAATTCTTTTACACCGAAAATCGATGGTGTTAGCATTAGGAAAGTGTGTCGACTGCCATAGTCAGCTAGCAATTTAGAGCCCACATCGGTGCATAATGGTTTATCTAAGAGGACCAATTATGTGATAGGTCCAGTTAAGCATACGAGTATCGGCTAAAAGGACATTAATTTACGATAGAAGGGTGTGTGTAACAGTATTAGGTTACGAAATGACCATATTTTGGCTTAGTTCTTGTGTATTGCTATAAGACAGTATCTGACATAAAAGAGTGGGAATATTGTTGATCCCAGGAGAAGAATAAGCTTGACACGTATTTAGTTTGGGTATTATCTTTATTTAAAGGGAAAAAAGAGCTCCGTATCTGTACTGACAAAGGAAAAGAACGCAGTACACAAACCAAGACGGTTGGTAACCCGAGGGGGGGGGGAGAGAGAGAGAAGACTGGAAGCAACGGCAATTTGACTTCGGTCAGTCACTCGTTTATATAATGAAATTTGTTCTATCGGTGCAGCAGAACGGCTAATTGAATTTCGCAGAAACTTTGTAACTCTATTTCTAAGGGAAAGTGAATCTTTTAAATATCATTTTCAATTTCATTTTGTTCATGTAATTGATTAAACTGATATATTTTACGTATCGGGCTTGTGTTGTTCTATTCTATATTTCTGCTTAGATCTGTGATATTCCAACCATTAATTATTCTGTTTTATTGTTTACTCGATCCGGGCAATGACACAGTGCTCAATCATCTATCTCCTAGATAATGAAAAAACCATAAGGAGTGGGGATCACACATCATCACCCCACTCGTGACATACACGCACGCACAATAATGGCGATTTATAATTATACTTTTACACAAGAAGTAGTTTCTTTGTAACTTCAAGATATAGAGGAGCTCACCGAATGGACAAGTGACACGGCAAAAAGTCGGAACTAACACTTACCGTGCGATCATCTTTTATTCACAAGCATCTAATGCTGAAACATGTCAATTGGTCAGTCGCTTCACGATGATTTTTGTTTTACTTGACACTTAAGACGATTCTAATTCTCTTCTTTGTTCCGATTGGGAAACCTCTGTCGTATACATCCCATGAAACTATATATTTTAAATACTATTTAGTCTAAACACGTGGTCAAAATTTTCGAGGTATTTTAGATTTTTTAGAGTTGAAGACTATACTGTGTGTAACTGTTTAGAAAAGAAATATTATTCCAATAGTATTTCCACACAATATTTAACGAATGTGAACCCTAACTTGACTTCTGGATTCTTACCTAGTCATTAATGCCCAACTACACAAACACATTACCATTTGTTATGCAGCGTTTTTAGACCCATACCTTTTTGCTTACGCTCGATGCTTTTGCACAGGGAGGTTCATGTATTACTTAGAAATATATTGTCAGTAAATATTGCATAACATCTTTTCAGAGTGGTTGGTTTTTATTTATACTTACAAGAGACGTCATATATTATGGTTCCACGTGTCCTAACTGTTCGTTTGACCCTCTTGTATCCCATGGTGTCAATTTCATTTGCATGTTTGTGACCCTCCTGTCTACTCAAGTGTCAATTTCAACTGCTACTCATGCCTGTCTTTGGTTTCAAAGGAATTCAAACCACAAATCGTATATGGATCAAATGTTTTCCGTATATAAAAATTTAATTCTTTTCTTTTCCTTAAATAAAATTTCTTTGTGACAACTTAGATTTAGATTGATTTAGCTTTCACATTCCCTTTTCGACAATCAATCACTATGATGATATTAAGTACTAACCTCTTACACCACATCACCTCTCTCTCTCTCTCTCTCTCTCTCTCTCTCTCTCTCTCTCTCTCTCTCTCAAATTAAGTAAAATCTGTGATTTGAATCGGTCTAATTATGTATGTGATTGGATACGCGTCCCCGACCGAGTCATACCAAAGACTTACAAAAATGGTACTAACAGCTGCCTCGCTTGGCGCTCAGCAATAAGAGGTTAGGACTGGTCGGCCTGGTGTCAGGATAATGTGACTGGGTGGGACATCATGCTACATGTCTGCGGCATGATGCCCCACTGCTAGACATCACTATAAACTGCCACACTGCCGACATCGTAGCGATATGACTGAAAAACTGTTAAAGCTGCGTTAAAAAAAATTCCAAATCCAAATGTCCATGCTGCTTGACTGAGGGTTCATATCATGAAGTTTATATACAAATTACTGACAATTCCGCATGCAGTTGGTCACATATTAACTAGTCTCATTTAACATCACGTTGCCTTTTACGCTATATTAATATGCTTCAATTTATTGCCATCCTTTGATAATTGTCTAGTATACAATACAGACTCATTTGAATTTTTTGGCCACTAATGTAATGAAGGAGTGCAATATAATTGAATATCAACACTCCCTTTGTTTGCAGTGAGCTTGTTGATTACTTCCCCTAACCTATTTATCACCATTTCATTAAAAGACCTCGGCTAAGAGGCCTGTATACGATAGCTTTACTCCGACTTTACGTTCCTTGATTGTGAAGTGGCTACTGTCAGAATGAAATCGCGTTTTTCTTTTGATGCTGTATTCAAGTGTGTTTATCCATACTTAAAGGGGCTTGACTATGTACAGAAAAAGAGAAAAATGCTTAGAACTTGTGGATTGAGATTTTATATCTAAAGTCAAGAGAAGAATAGAAGTAGATTGATAATAAATGGATTCCATCCCTTGTATACAATTAATTTTAGTAGAAAAGAAATATTAGCATTGTATCACACGCAGATTCTCATAAAAAAAAAAAAAAAAAAAAAAAAACAACAACTTTCCTGTCCAGTTTTCATGACATTGTCAGAACTTACATCGATTCTATCAAACATAATGATTATGTTTTTCAGAGGTGAAGACCACATATGTTTGATAAATAGCCATGCTAATTAGTGGTAGGAACATTCTCATAAAATTCAATAGGTCAACTGGGCAAGGAAGACTTACTAACTTCAAACGGACTTCCGTAACAACCCTCAGAACAGTGATCAATTTCAGACAAATTGCAAGTGTCTTTCCAGCAATTGCACAAACATACTTCTATAAATTTGATTGTCAACAAAGTTGGTGAGCGCAATACGATTCGTCACCTAGATACTGTTACGAGTTTATGCTCTTAAAATAAGTAACAGAAAAGAGTTAAAAGCAACAAGCTCTGTAAAATTCAACAACTAATTTTTCACTAGAAAATAAAGTGAAAATAAAAAACTTACAGTATTGCGAATTAAATCAAAAAATAATCCTAGAATTACAAACACAAGTCCTAATAATAAATGTTTTGAATGAAGTTTAGTGGCAATCCAAATTAAGTCCAATGCTGAAGGTGCTGATGTGCCTGTGGTAGCTGTATCGTGTTGTTGTAAAATCAGTAATATAATTCCAGGTTTAAATTCACTATAAATCACAATGAATGTTTCTGTCCAAGAATATTATTTTTATGAGCACTCTGTATTTCCAGAGAAAATAATAAACGAATTAAATAATTTGAAGAACTAAATTCAAGCCCAAATGAACTGCTGAACACAACAATTGATTCTTCCTCAAGATCTTATAGCACGAATGAATAATTTGTCCAGTAACAAGATTATGGTCTTCTACTTGACCTCAGGTTACAATTAGCATTTTCTGAAAAAAATATACCATTACTTAACAGAAAATAACCTTCTAGAAACTTCTTAATGCTTACAAAATAAAATCTTAGTTATAAATAGAAGTCTATTACAAAATTATAATATAAAATATGTAGTAAGCAAAAGGTTGACCCGGCAATTTATAAGGAGTTTCCAAAGTTCAAGACCCAGACTGAGATAAACATGTTTACAAAATCGATAATTCATGACAGGTAGAAAATGAACTTAATTTTGGACAAGATCAAGTCCAACTCACAATGTTACATTATCAATAGCATATAATAAAATATTTTTTAAAAAAAATAAATGAAAAACTAACTAACAAATAATGCAAATTAATTATACATAACAGATACCCCTTGTGGTTAGAAAACATCTTACTACAATTTCATATTATAATTTTTTAGATTTTTTTAATACTAAGACGTGCGTCACGTTTCAGAATACTGTTGAATATATTCGAACACAACAATCATAAGTTTATTCAAGATTTATAACGCAGAGATGGTGAGGGTGGATTACATGCGTTGGCTACCAAATTCAAACGAACTGTTCTCCGTTATATATCCAATGCAATCCAGTGTGCAATGGGCTACTATGTACAACAACTCAATTTAGTAGATTGTTGGCATTTTCAATTTTCATTAGTCAAAAAGATACGTTTGCAAAGTAACGTATTAGTTTTCAGGCCTATTACTTTTCACCCAGTAAGTGCAAACATTATAACTTGTCACTTTTTTAAAAGTAATGCGTAACTTTTATATAGAAAATATTTTAAAAAATGATGATTTCAAAAGAAACGATGTTCTAACGCTTTCATTCTTGGCCGATCCTACCAAACACCGCAAAGACGCGCAACGACAGGGCAACGACAATGCAACGACGGGGCAACGACAGTACAAAGACAGCGCAGACCCGTTTCGAACTTACACTACTTGAAAATATTTACTGTGTTACGACCATGTAGTTTAATTACTTGTGTGTTAAAATTTGAATTCTTTTTATTTCATTTTTGTATCATTATATTTTATTATGATGATGATTATGTTCACGGGATCTGATATTTTTGAAAGAAACATCGTGTTTATTTAGAACGTAGTATGACTCGCATTAGCACGATTTTTGCATGCCATAGTTTGTCGATTTGAGCAAACACTACGCGAAAACGATTGGTTATTGCCAGAGTCATTTCCTTACCCACGTGAAACTGCGACTGTTAGATGATGAAATAACCACGCGTTCGTCGTGCGTGTGCATGAAATGATGTTTTGGTTCGGTTTTTAAACACTTAGGTCCCTGTGAAATAGTCAGAGTCGTTCTTATACCTTGAGAAAAAGGTATTATTTTTCTTGTGCTGGAAAGAGTTTATTTTTCTTTACATCTGTAGAGCTCGAGATATGTCTTGTTATAGATGACAGCTATAGGAGTTCATCTACTTTTTAAATAATAATTTATTTTTTCCTGGAGAACTACACAAGTGGTTTAGGACAAAGACATTCAGTGAAATTCATTCTAAATTGGAATAGTACAGTACAAATTGTGGTTCAACGTGAAATTCTGGACATTTGTGTAAAGACTTCATCTGACGTCATCATCCTCCATCTTGAAACGTCATCAAGATTCGAACCTGGATTCAGTTAAAATTACTTAGTGATAGGACTTGTATTTTTTTTGTTCTAGGATAAATGTTTGGATTTTCTTCACAAACCGTAAGTCCTATTTCATATTTTCACCTTTCCACTGTGTTTTCTAGGGAAATTAATTATTTTTGTTAAAACTTACAGAGCTTGTTGTCTTCACTCTTTTCTTTTGTTACTTTTGAACGAGCTGATATATATATATATATATATATATATATATATATATATATATATATATATATATATATATATATATATATATATATATATATATATATATATATATATATATATATATACAATTAACAAAAATGTTTGCCTTTTCTGTATGTTGATAGTTCCTTTTAAATATCTATTTGCACTCAACTTTGTAATTATGTTAAATATTGAATAGTGCATTATGTCAAAACAGTGGAGTCCTCTCATCATCATTATTATTATAGAATATTTTGTCTCCTTTGATACTCTCTTGTTAGGATATGTTTTTATTTATATACAGTAAGTACTGGAAAAAGAGAGACGCACAAACACAATCAAAGATGTTTGAGATATCATTTAACTGGAAATTTCCAGTTATATACGCATGATATTTTTAGAGAAACATTAAACATGAAACGTATGTGTCGATAGTTGTGGATTCTTACAATACACCGTAAAGAAAAATATATGCTACAATAATGATAAGAAGATTCAATTCTTGTTGACAAAATGTATATTTTAATATTTGCAAATAATTCATTACAACTTTGAGTGCAAATACACATTAAGTAAAAACACAAACAAAAACAGAAACGATCATCATATATACAATGCAAACATTTGTAATTCTATTATATTTATTTTTATAAAACTGGAATCAACATTCAGTATCTCCAGTACTGCGATTTCAAAACGTACATATATATATATATATATATATATATATATATATATATATATATATATATATATATATATATATATATATATATATATATATATATATATATATATGATGAACTTAGTTAAATAACTAAGCAATATATTATTCTGTAAGTCTTTGTCCTATCTTTGTCCGTCTTTGCCCTTCTTTGCCCGTTTTTGCCCTGTTTTTGCGTGTCTTTGCCCTGTTTTTGCGTGTCTTCGCCCGTCTTTGCAATGTCTTTACTTGTCTTTGTCCCTTTTTTCCCCTCTCTTTGCACGTATCGTCTTTGCGCGTCTTTGTGGTGTTTAGTATGACCCCATTTTGATTCATATAACATGAACGATTACTAATACAAAGGGTATGTGGACACAGTCTTTATTTTACACCTGGTATTTTAAAATGGACCACTTTGTATCAAGGTAAATGAGATGTTGCCTTAATATGTTTCAACTATTTGCCCACGAGTAGGCTATATCAAACATAAGGATGGTTGTTGTTATTGTTGTTACATAAGGATGGTACTTTGATGGAAATAATTTTAGTAGGCATTTGTATTGCTAATGAAATCGCTGTTTTGTTCATGGAAGAACATTTTCGCACTACGTGGTAGAAGGAGCTGTGGACTTTGTTTGGAAATCAAGATTACATAAAAGTTGAATATGCAAAGGTGAAATTAATGTAAAAATCAATTTGTGCAGCTTTTGTGAGAAGCGTTTCTTAATTTAGTTGAAACTGATTACTATGAATGGGGACAGATGTTTTTTTACTTTACGGAGCGATTGTAATGAATACTTACCTGTGTACAATTTTGCACAATATTGCGGAATTAAAGATAGAGTCTGCTGAAAGATTTCGGGTGATTATCTAAGTTTGTATTAAAAATTACCTTTAACAAATTACGTCAAATTACCACGGTAATTGAATTGAAAGTATAAATATATAAAATCTAATATACCAAATGTGTTGGCATTTCGAATTGCACCCAACTGTGATCCGCCCATGGTGACTTTATAAGCGCAGTAGCGTACAACTTGGGAAGGGGAGGTTGACCGGGCGCCAGAAATCTTGGGGTGCCAAAACAGCTGATAAACATTAAATTGCAGGAAAATCGTTGGCGGGGCCATTATCGTGGCCCCGGACATCATTTACCTTTAGTACGTCACTGAATATGCTTATATAAATATTGTTTCAGCATTATGTTGTATTTCAACAGTAAGCTATCGCCTCTATATTCTCTAAATCTGTGATGAATTTCTACTGATTAATCATTAGCGTGTAATAAAATAACGATAAAATAATTCTAAATGAATTAAACAAGGTGCAAAATTTCTTCGAAATCCTCTCTGCTCCCCCTCCCCCCCCCCTCTCTCTCTCTCTCTTTCTCTCTCCGGTGGCCTAAATGGTTAATGCGTCCGTCACGGATGCGGGAGGTCGCGAGATCGAACCTCGGCCGAGTCATACAAAAGACTTATCAAAATGGTACAAACAGTTGCCTCGCTTGACTCTCAGCATTAAGAGGTTAGTGTTAGTGCTGGTTGGATTGGTGTCAGGATAATGTGACTGGGTGGGGCATTAGGCTACATGTCTACGGCATGATGACGATATTACTAAAATTGTTAAAGCTACGTTACAAATCCAAATCACACACAAGCACGCACGCACACACACACACACACACACACACACACGTGTTTTATAAAAGCTATGAATATGGGTCTAAAACGTATTATTTAATATTAAAATTTCAGAAGGACGCTCTACCGACGACTAATCGACCAATCAAGAAACACTGGGATGTGCAATGAATGAATGCCTTTATGGTACTTCTCCCCATCTGCAACCCCACCCCCACTCTCTCTCTCTCTCTCTCTCTCTCTCTCTCTCTCTCTCTCTCTCTCTCTCTCTCTTGACTGTTATAGAAAGATACAGCGAAAATCCGTTAAAAAATGAGCGTGGCATATTGTCGCCTGTGTCATGCAACGATGGCTCTCGTCCTATGCATGATGGAAAAATGTAGTCACACGAAGCAACTGAAAAGGAATGTTAGAAATGGAGGATAGAAACAGTTGTATGGTTGGTAGTCATGTTAATTAAATCATAATGACTTAGATGAAATGTAATTACAATTAAATGTTTGAATTATATCAGGCTGCAATCTGATTAAAATTAGATCTCCACTGTCATATATGAAGATACGAGAGCGACCGCCTAGGGGTCATGTTCTGGTGACCTATGCTATTACCATAATTGCTAAGTTTATCAACCAATCAGATGAAGTCTTAAATCTTCGCGTTTGGAAGACTGAGCAGTATCCTTGCAGGGCATCATTAATGTATGCCAAACGATTTGGCTCACTTTCAAATTTCTGAATGATGCGTTTCCATTTGCAAATTCAAAGGTTACCAGAACATGACGCCTAATCGATCGCTGTCAGATCGTCACGTAGGACAGTGGAGATGATCTTCGCTAGCCATGGTCCCAATATGCTAACCCGATCTGTACTTTGACGAACTGATCAGATATTTCAGTGCTTTGTTCTTGCGACATCTATTGGATTTCATAGTTGCCCCCCTTAGTACGTAGTGCCAACTATCCAATAGCGTACAACAGAGGTGCTTTGTACATCGGCCGATAATGGTATAGGCAATTCACTTCAGAAGGATACATTGTAAGTTTAACATCGAAAGTATGACTACGTACCAGAGAGAAGCCACTACACGTGTAATTGAGGGAAAGGATGTATCTGTGCAAACACGGAGCGGCAGTGGAAAATTGCTTATTTATGAGTCAATTCCAGTTGTGTGCTCCCGTTCTCGTGATCATGTAAGAACAGTGTTCAAATTTTAACAAGTTGATTTTGATTGGATGCGGTGGCTTGCAGCCGCATCCAATGAAATCACAGATCCGAAGCACTGAAATATCTTATCGATCCGCCAAGATATGGCACGAGTTAACGTAATAGAACCTTGGCTAGCGAAGATGAGTGGAGATCTGATTTTAATCAGATAGCCTCTGGCTGGTTCCTCATTTCGCTTAGTTTATACTTCCACCTCGTTTCAATATGCTAGCCGGTGTATAAAAGCCAAAGTTCAAATAGTTAGCCATGCTGTGTTTGTATAATGCTCTACTTTCTTTATTTAAACCATCTTTCTGTTTCAGTTATAAGTGTGTCCTATATTTATTTTATCAATATGAATGAAAATAGAAGTTAAAAAAACTAACAGTAGCAACCAAAGGAGATTGTGATTAAAGGTTACTCTTGATGATACCTAATTTAAATTCCCTTGCTAAATTAAAGATCTTCTTTCCTTACAAGCTGGAATGATATATTAAAACCTCCCAGTACAGAGTCTTGTCATTCTATACAGAGTTAATCTGTGCATATATGGTTTTATCTATGTATATATGACTTCTGACATGGTGAAATTTGTACACCTTCGTATTGTACATTGTTCATATATGTACCTGTCAACCACTAGAGTTGCATATATGAATTAATTTTAAATCTTTTCGTGAACGTGTGTGAGCATTCCTGAGTTTGTGTAAGCGACTGTTTGTATTGCACAGCTTGTTAAAAGCAATGATGACCACATGACAGATGGGTCTTTCATAGCCAAAAGTGTTATCCTCGTTAAATAAAGATTTTATTATTATTATTATTATTATTATTATTATTGTTGTTGTTGTTGTTGTTGTTGTTGTTGTTGTTGCTGTTTTGATATCGATACTAATAGGAAACATATATAAAATTCTCCATTAATAATTCAGTTCCGCTTTAGATTTTGGTAGTGCTTATATTGCATCCTGTTCACCATAACAACATACTTTACAAGCATGTATTAATTTTTCTGCCTAACCATCGTATTCAAAACTTGAATCAGTCTATATGCAAGCAGTTTTTCACTTGAACTATGCGTTACTTTAATTGCTTCATTGACAAAATGCTTCTAGGTCTCGTAAAATGAACACATTCTAGTAAAGAAAATGCCCAAATACTTAAATTCAATCATCATTTTTTTCAGTTCAGATCCCTTGTAGTCTTATATGATTTTTTTAGGTGACGAACACTTAGGCCCAAACTGTCGGTGTTCTTTTTAACATGCATGAAGTCCCAATTAACGCAGATTTTAACAAGGCTTAAATCCCCTAATTGTTGCTTTCCGTATTTTTATTCAAGAAATGATCAGCTATGGCCAAAGTGTTCATTTAGATTGAACGAATACGCATAACTAAGCCCTTTAGGGTCCAGGTCGTATGTTAATATATGCAAATGTTCTGTTTTGAAACTGATACACTCAAATGTTTCCTTTCCTTACTGCCCAATAGATGGCGTATTAGAGCATTTTGACCGTTTCACTTGGAAACGCATCCACTATTTATGGCTTGCTTTTCTTCGTCTTTAAATTTTCTACTTGAAAATCCCATTATTCATTCTCTCATTAATCCCAAGGTTTCTCTGTAACCTTCTTGACATGGAAAACAATCTTTTTTTCTCGTCAGCAAATAATCACTTTAATCCTGCTATCACTCCATGAATGTATAAGAGGGTTGGACATTTAACTCAGTCCTGGTCCGTATTTCGAAACAAGGGAAGTCTATATTTCATCTTGAAAGAAAAAACAATTATTTCACTTTAGACCACCTGGACTTTGAGTGCATACATATTAAGCAAATACAAGACGAAATGGAGAATGAAGCTACCCGTGCATAAGCCATGACCTAATACAAGATGAAATGAAGAATGAAGCTACGCGTGCACAAGACGAAATGGAGAATGAAGCTACCCGAGCATAAGCCATGAGCTAAATCAAGACGAAATGGAGAATGAAGCTACCCGTGCATAAGCCATGACCTAATACAAGACGAAATGGAGAATGAAGCTACCCGTGCATAAGCCATGTGACCTAATACATTTTAATTTATAAGCAGCTATTCGTAGCATGTCTCTTCACGGCTAGATGAAGATACTCAGAAGTAAAGTGAAGTTTCAACATGTCGGAACATATTGGCCTAAATATTTTAAACAATAACAGATGTAGTAATTATCAATTATAGGAATGTAGGTAAAATCAAAGAATATGTCATTCAAGTTTCAGTACAGAATGGTGTAAAAATTTTCTCAATCTGAGATCTTAATAAAACATAACTTCCAAGTTTGTAATAACAAGCTTGATATCCAGAGACAATAATTCAATGAATGGAAAATATTTTTGTTATTTCTAAGTATATAGGTATATATAGTAGGAGAAGATAGGATTACTTAGAGTGTTTCAACCCAAATTGGAACTCACCTTCCAAAATGTTACACAGTACACGTGTTCTTTCTGAAAACAGGAGTGGCTTGAGGTTTTGCAAGGCGATGCTAAGAGACTTTATGTCCCTGAATATGAGACCCTGTGTTTTTTAACTTTATTAGTGTTAAGATAGGACACACACACACACACACACACACACACACACACACACACACACACATATATA